>JAJMEQ010000048.1:0-76313 GCA_030574255.1 Groenewaldozyma tartarivorans | reverse complement strand
TTATCAGTTAACTTGATGCTAGCTAGTATTTGATCATAGAATAGGAACAGGCTACAATAGTGGCCTCTATTTTTCGAACCGAGGTCATAATTATATCAGAATGCTCAGAAAATCTATGAGAAAGTCGTTAGGATTCAAGTGCTTGACTTCAATACGCTAATGGCATCCATTCTGGACTATTTGTATGAGACTGTCATTTCAGAAAAAACTCTTGTATATTTAGAAAAACCTCTTGTGGGTTTAGAAAAATCTCTTGTGGGTTTAGAAAATCGTACCCCGGTTTTTCTAAGTCGACAAGCACTGTACATTTAGAAAAAACGTTTGTAGGTTTAGAAAAAACGTTTGTAGGTTTAGAAAAAACGTTTGCCGATTTAGAAAAATCACTGTACGTTTAGCAACTCCCTTTATTTATAGCTAGCCTGCCGAGATAGAGGGGTTATAACCGTTAATGATGTTATATATCAATCACATAGCCATGGTAGATCTAGATAACAACATATCAAAGTTGACCTCGAAAGGTCGAACTGTAGCACCGAGCCCTACTAGCAGCTTACGGCTTTACGCGATTATATGCATGTACTGAATTGTAAATCCAAGCCGCAGCACTAAGCAAAAATCATTACAGATATAGCAGTGATAAGAGTTATAATTACAATCGATAAGATTCTATGAAGTTATATGCTTAATGTCTACTGAAGGGTTTAAACTGAATCTTCAGATAAAATAGTCTTAAAGGCAAATGGCACATATGCTACCCCGTTACCTTCATAGTACTTTGACATAGATTCGACCCAATGTAAACGAAGTGAATGTAACATTGCAGAAGTACCTTCCATTAATACAAGGATCATGACAGTTAACACAAACCACATACCAAATAGGAATACTGTGGCCAATACTCCCACGAAACCTGTCATGCTGAACGCATTTTGTAAAGTCATAGTCCATAATACTGTTGATAGTTGTGCATGCGCAAGAGATAAGGCCCATAAACGGAGGTAAGAAGCTGTATGAGAAACACAATTAAGACAGAATTCAATAGTGTGAATAACTTGATGGATCATAACATCACCAAAAGTTTCACTCTCTTCATGCTCTTCATCGTCTTCATGCTCGTCAGTTGTGGATGCCACTGCTTCCTCTACTGATTGATATCCCTCGTTTAATTTCTTACGAATATAAAGAGGTTTTACCAAGAGTAACCATGGGACACAAATAAGTGCAACCAATACCAAGAATACTTGGATACCTGCTTGCCCAGGGTACAAAGGCTCTTCAACAGTACCAGGAGACAAAAACATGCTAATCAAAGTATTCAATAAACCAGGAGCAGCCACTCCAATTGCATTCCAATCCACAGTCCATTTATAAATGACTATTAATGCAAGGTATCCAAAGATTCCTTGCATAAATAATAATCCTGGAATGAAATTACCAATGATATCAATGGTTGAATGGAAAAATCGATAGTTGACAAGTGAAAGCATATAACTATAAGTCATATGAACATGACCAAGTAAAATAGATAACTTCATCTTGTAAGAATTGGTGAATAACAAATTATTTTCAGTTCCATGCCATGTAGGATCTAATCCTGCTATGTATACCCCAACTTTATGAGCAACAATCGATTCACCTTCTTTCCAACTTTTAGGCCATTCCCAACCAGACTTGAAAAGTGTCATTGATCTTGAAAAAATATCATTGTAAAGAAACCCAGTATACATTGAAAATGCCCCCATTAATAGTAGAATGTATCTACCGCTATATGCCATATCAAAGATCTCATCTCTTTGTAATTTACCAATTTTCTTTTCAAAAATTACCAAAGTCAATGCAGCTAAAAAGAGAATAAACCCATGGCCCAGATCACCAAACATAACTGCAAACATAAAGGGGAAAGTAACAACTGTAGGCAATCCCGGGTTAACCTCTCTATATGTTGCAACTGCATATACATCAACAATGCTTTGGAATGCAGCGGTAAACTTATTGGTTCGATGCAAAGTTGGAGGTGTTCTATTAGTTTCCAGTAAGTTGAGCACACAAGGTACATCTGATCCCCGTGAATCTGTAATTTCTCTAAGAGTATTTTGCACGCTTGCAACGTCATCTGATGGAACCCAGCCTTCAGCGATCAAACATTTTCTAGCCGGGTCATATAACAATAAATTTAACACTTGATAAATTGCTTTTTCCTTTGAAATAACATTTCTCCAGATAGGTAACTTTCTAGCAATCAATGTTAACTCAGCAGCAAGGGTGATCTTAGTTCTTGAGATGACATCATTAACATCATTTAATTGATTGTTAACGTACTCAATCTGTTCTCTTCGAAGTACCGGGTCTGCATCAACAGGATAAAGATCAGCTTCTAGTGCTTCAGAAATTTTCCTAACCCTTGCGTTAAGGTCAGCGCCATGAGTAAATACAATAAAGAAGTTCTTTAAGATATTCTTTTCAGAATGTGCATCATAGATTGGCTCTTCAATGGCATACTGATAGAAATACAAGTTACCTCTCAAAGACCTCCACAAAATACGTTGCAAAGCAGTAACCGATGTACGAGGAATAACTCCTGAAATGAAGTTAATGTTCTTTAAAATCAAGTCATTTGCAGTATTCCCCCTTTCTGTAATCAAGTCATTATCAGTTTGATCATCAGCCAACAATGGAGCATCTTCATTTCCAGAATGATCTGAACGTGAAGACATCAAGCCTTTATGCTTAGTGATATTATGAAAGAATTGGCCGGATGCTAATAAAACATGACGCAACTCAATCAATTTGGTCTTTTGAGCTGATAATGCCGTTGATGACTTTAACAACTCACCAACTTTTTCTTCCAGTACATCTAACTTGGATAAAACTTCATCCACATCACTGATATTAGATGGAGTCTCCAAAGTTTCAAGACCTTCGGAAATAGTGATTTCTTCCTTTACCAAGGCATCTTTAAAGAATCGCAATTGTCTTTCACCATTATCAAATCTTCTGACTTCCTTGACGAAATTCCTCTGAAAAGAGCTTACTTTAGAATTGAGATCTCTAAATTCGATAGCTCCAATTTCTCCCAATGATGCTACAACGTCACGTCCAATTTCCGTAGGAATATATAATTGGACAAGAGACATTTCCGCAGAGCCTAGAAGTTAGCTATCTATACCCTATAACACCAACCTTTAAGACGCATCGTAAACTTACGGAAAATA
This sequence comes from Groenewaldozyma tartarivorans, assembly GCA_030574255.1. Lineage (NCBI taxonomy): Eukaryota > Fungi > Ascomycota > Dipodascomycetes > Dipodascales > Trichomonascaceae > Groenewaldozyma > Groenewaldozyma tartarivorans. The sequence goes on along the minus strand of JAJMEQ010000048.1, from coordinate 73,101 downwards.
GCCTCCTTGACAACCATTCTGGATAATGAATTGTAGACCAAAGGCCACAATATTCAACAAACAGGATAAATGGCTTCGAAGCTTCAGGTGAAGATAAAGAAAAATCGATAGGCCCGGCCTATCGATCGATCCATCACCGCCATCGAACAACTGTAATTCGAGCTCCTCGATCATCGTGCTGAGTTTTACTCGGTGGTCAGTATTCATGGGTCTGCAATCAAGTGATCTTGCTTGCAAGCCATAACCCACTGTAGCTATACGTAGATGGAAGTTCGAATTCGAGCGTATATGGCTAATGGCTAAAAAACAGAATAATGATTCAAATGAACGTAAAGCAGCTACTAGTTACTATACAGATACAATAGAAAATAATATATAAGTATGTCATTTTACTGTCCTAATTTGACCCGTTGGTCTCAGCAGCACCATTGGTGGCACCATTGGCAGCGCCGTTAGCATGACCATTAGCATGACCATTAGCATGACCATTTTCTTCGACCTTCTGCTTTTTAGCGGATGGTTCGTCATCAGCAATTTCAGGTCCCTCTGCAGGCCTTACTTGAGGGGTTGATACTGAAGCATGGAATTCTCGAATTATTGAATCAACATCATCAATATTAAGAGATCGGACATCACCGAGCTTTTTGATCTTTTGAGTGACTTCCTTGCATTGGTCGTCGGTAAGAGTCAAGTTGAGTTGGTCAACTCGAGACTTGATGGCATTCCATCCAGTTAGCCTGTTAGCGAAATGGATATATCTTGTGAGACCAAAATCAGAGGGGTTAAGAATTTCGTAAGTTGAAGGATTGGCCAAGATTGCCTTAGCATGAATACCAGCCTTATGAGTAAAAGCACAGAATCCAGTAATAGGATTATTGAATGGGATATTGACCTGAACAGCATCAGCAACCAAGTTTTCCAAATCTCTTAACTTATGCAGCTTGTATTTAGACAAGACATAATCACGATCAGCAGCAATCATTCTTGCCATCAAACCACCCAACGAAGTGATACCATTTCGTTCACCAATACCTAGAACTGAAACATCAACCAGCCTAGCACCAGCTTCAAGAGCAGTGTAAGCATTGGCGATAGCACATCCAGTATCATTATGGAAATGACATTCAATATCGCATGAAACAGTAGACTTAAGAGTTCGGACAAGTTCATAAACTTGTCTGGGGTTAGCACATCCAACAGTATCAGCAATACCCACTCGGTTAACACCGATCTTATCGACAGTTCTGTAAATATTCAGCAAATCAACTAAATCTGATCTAAATGAATCTTCAGAGGAAAATCTGATTTCAATGCCATGACTCTTAACGAACTCAATAACTTCAACAGCAGCATTAGCAATGTAGTTCATGTCTTTACCATGAGAGTACTCTCTCAGGAATTGAGAAGTTCCGATAACAACATCCACACCGTCAACACCGGTGGATACAGCTAGCTTGGCATCATCCATATGACATCGAATATGAGTCAATATCTTAGCCTTGAGACCTAATTTGCAAATAGCCTCACAATCCTTTCTGGATTGTTCCGAAGCAGCAGGAGACGTAAGTTCAATGTAGTCAACACCGAAGTCGTCCAAAGCCTTAGCTATTTCAATCTTCTTCTCAGTATCAAAGAAAGCATTAGCAAATTGCTCACCTTCTCTCAGAGTTGACTCAATCAATTGGAAGTTGCTGACATTTGACAAAAAGTCCGAGGGATGAGGCCCATAGGGATTTATTCTTGGGTTGGCACCTAGAGAAAAAAGTTAGCAAGAACTCAGCCAATGAAATGTTACTATGACTAAACTCGGCATGAACATGAACATGAATACGAATATGAACAATGAATGCCTCCGAGACAAGACCTTTGCTGTGACAACGACAGGCCGAGACTTTCAGTAAAGCCAAAACACAAAAATAAGAGACTTACCGTTTCGCTGACTAGGAGTTTCAGTCATTTTGAAATAATTTTAGCTTCCTTGGGAAAAATGAGGAGAAAAGGAAATTGTGGAAAATGAAGTTGATTTAAATAACCGTGAGATAATTAGTCAAAGACGTTTTACCCGATCGCGATCATAATGAAAAGTTACAATATTTGTAATGACAAATATTTGACAAAAAAAAAAAAAAAAAATCGAAAAAAAAAATAAAAAATTTTTCAGGCAAACAAAAGAAAATTTAGAGTTTCCGGGGTCGCACGGCTGAACGTTGACATTTGGTGCCACGGGTCTATAAAAGGACCAGGGTTTCCCGCGATTTAATCTCATTACCAGAAAACAAACATCCAACAGATCAAAGCGGTAGACCGTTTATCTGAAAGTACACCAATAAAATAGGCTTTTTCAAAGCGGAAAGAAGAACAGTTAGTAGTAGGATATATTGGCTTGGAGAAATGGCTCACTGAACCTTTTGACGGGTTCGGATAAGTGTTTTTCACGCGTACTTGATTAATTCTTTCGAGATCGCGTTTGAAAGTTACATACAAAAAAAAGCTCTCCACGCATGGATGCAAATACACACAAATGTCGAGGTAAGTTAATTTTGATATATTACAAAGTGTTTAAACTTATGACTAACTAAATTTAGATTGGATAGATTGGTAATGTATGTTGAGATTAGAGTACAACAAGTAGGGATATTGTCTAACTGATGTAGATTGCTAGACACTGGATCTTCGGCTTTCGTTCGGAACACTGCAGCAGATCAATTAGCAGATGTGCAGAAGACTCATCCGGAGGAATTGTTGAATCTACTTGGACGAGTTGCACCTTATCTGAAGTCAAAAAAGTGGGATACAAGAATCGCTGCTGCGAGAGCAATTGGTGGGATAGTCTCTAATGCTGCCAAATGGGAGCCCAATAGAATAAAGGAGGAAGATGAGACTGGAGATATAAAAGAAGAGGTTACAGACGAAAATGGAGCATTAGTGAAAAAGGAGGAAGATAACAATAACGCGGTGAAAAAGGAGGTTTCCGAGGAACCTGATGATGAAGGGTTGATCCGGTTCTCTAGTTTAGATATTAGAAATGTTATAAAATATGGCTCGAAATTGCTTGGATCGGCTGGTAATGAATATGATTCTAACAATCAAGAATTAGACCCTATGGAGAAGCTAAGGAAACAGAAAAATAGCTTGAAGCAAAAACTAGGCATGGCTGGAGAATATTTTGCTGATGATCTTATCAATGTTGGTGATATTAATGGCGAATCAAAGGATGAAAATATAAACTCGAAACTACCAACACCTACATCTACAGATGCAGTTGCAGCCAATGTAGCAGCAGCAACCACATCAGCATCTCCTGAAATACCTGCAGCTGTTACGCCCATTCCAAATGCAAGGTTACGTGCTATGGCGAAACGAAAAGCCAAGTTTGAAGCCAGAAACGCTAATAATAAAGTTAGGGTTCTTGATCTTTCAAACAGTTCTGCTGCTAAACGTCTTAACGAGAAAGACGGTGATAATAATAATAACTCATCTGTCACTGTAAAGACTGAGAACGACTATGACTTCACTTCCCAAGGGCACAACGATAAGTTGGTTGTCGAACATAAAGCACCTGCTATATCTCCCCTAGTAGCTATGCAAAGTTCTTGTGCAGGGCGTATATGGCCCTTTGAGGGTCTTTGTGAGTTGTTGATGGTTGATTTATTTGATCCTAATTGGGAGATCCGACATGGTGCTGCGCTAGGTTTAAGAGAAGTTATTAAAGTTCATGGGCATGGTGCTGGAAGAGTATTGGGTAAATCGGAAGAGGAAAATGATAAGGGAAATTCCGATTGGTTAGAAGATCTGGCTTGTAGGATATGTTGTGTATTTGCTTTGGATAGATTTGGTGATTACGTTTCCGATCAAGTTGTTGCTCCTGTGAGAGAATCAGCGGCCCAGACATTAGCTGCATTATTACTTCATTTACCTGTGCCAATAATTGATTCTACATTGGGAGTATTAAAGGAATTGATTCTTCAAGAAAATTTGGGACTTCAGGTGCCTCTTTGGGATGCTTGTCATGGTGGGATGCTAGGGTTGAGATATTTGGTGTCAGTACGAACAGATATTCTATTATCGCAAAAGGGTCCATTTGAAACTGTAGTAACTTGTGTTATGCATGGGTTGAAGGAACATGACGATGATGTACAAGCAATGAGTGCCGCTACTTTAATACCTATAGCAGCTGAATTTGTTCAACAATGTCCTGATTCTATTAGTAATCTGTTAGATGTCATTTGGCAATGCTTGGATGACTTGAAAGATGATTTGAACTCAAGTATCGGGAATGTTATGGATTTACTTGCCAAACTTTGTAATTATCCCGAAGTTTTAGCAATTATCAAACAATCAAAGGACTCCGATGAATCCAAATCATTTGATAAACTTGTTCCTCGGCTGTACCCATTTTTGCGACATCCTATCACTAACGTCAGAAAGGCAGTTTTAAGAGCACTCAATACTTTCTTGTCATTAGATTCGAACGATACAAATGATTGGATTGACGGAAGAGCATTACGGTTAGTATTCCAAAATTTACTGGTAGAACAAAACGAAGAAATTTTAAACCTTTCATTAGAGACTTGGAATAAGTTTTTGGATCGAGTAGTAAGTAAGGATAAATCCCTATTTACTCAACTATTCACTGAACACATTAACCCATTACTAAAATTGTTGATGACACCCATTGGTACTGCTCGACATTCATTTGCGATGGATACTACCTTATTTATTAGACCTTCAGGTCAACCTTACGAGATACGGCCCACTAACGGTAGTGACGATAAGACTAGACGTAAGAAATCTTCCTCAACTAGTCATCATAGGTTAACAAATTCAGGAGCTAAGGCTGATATTCCTGTTGATTTCACTGTTAATATTGACAACCGGATGTTAAATGGGGACGTTACATTGGTAGGCACTGAAGTTTTTATCAAAACAAAAATTGCTGGGACAAAAGCGTTAGGAAGAGCATTTGCATTATGGGACCAATCAAAGATTTTTAATGTTCGTGATATTATTGAACATTGTTTAGCATCACGGTTTTCCAGCCAGCGGCTTGTTGCCAGCTTGCTACTCAAGGAATATGCAGAACAAGCCTCAATTGTTGGTAACAAGAACGAAGAGTTTTCCTCTGTAATGGCTGAAGCTATTAACAAGAATTTCTTGGTCTCTCAGTACCAATTAATGTATGGTGATCTTACACCTTACTTGAAGGCTGTACGTACTCAATGTCAGGCATTGTTTAGCGTGTTTGCAGATAGCGGAAAACTTCCTGGTAGTAAGATACCTCAATTGGCTGTTGTAGTACAAGGTGAACCTGAAGCTGGTCCTGGTGCTTTTGGTTTAACAGATGCAGAAAAGATTGTCAATGAAACATATGATAAGTTGTACAGAAGTATTTCTGCTGCTAATAGGATTGTATCCGCTACAGGATTAAGTGAAGCCAAACGAAATCTTGAACATTCGATTTTTGAAGCAAAGGTAGCTCAACGTGAACGCGAAGTCAGCAGTTGTGCAACTGCTGGTGCTGCATATGTTAAACTGATCCCTGAATTACCAAAGAAACTTAACCCAATTATACGAAGTTTGATGGATGGTGTTAAGGAGATTGAGAATAGTGATTTACAGCAATTGATTTCGAAGGCTGTTTCTGAATTAATCAATAGTTTAATTGAGGCATCTAAGAATAATATCGCTGATAAGATTGTCAAGAACATTTGTGCATTTTTATGTGTTGATACTTCTGAAGTACCCGAGTTTCATTATAATGAAAAGTATGAGGATATATTATTATCATTGAAGAAGGATGAGGCAAAGATCGATAATGCAGAAGAACCAGCTCGTGCTAGAGAAATGCATGAGGCAAAGGTTAAGCGTCAAGGTGCATTATATACACTTCAAGCTTTAGCAGCTAAGTTTGGCGGAGAATTGTTTGAAAAAGTTCCCAAGTTAAGAGAATGTATTTTTGGTCCACTTTCAGATATTCCTGATGAGTTACCAGCAAGTATTTATGAACCCGATAATCAACTTGGTCAAGATATTATCGATTCGTTATCAATTGCTCGGGCTATTTTACCGTTCATTCATTCGGATCTTTATAGCAAGTTTACTCCATTATTTCCATTAATCTCGAAAATTTTGGTTTCTAAGTTTTCGGTTTTTAGATATGTTGCCGCTAAATGTGTTGCTACTATATGCAGTGTTATGCCAATTGAAGGCATTACTTTTCTTGTTGAACAAATTCTTCCTCAACTCTCTAATGCTTTGGACTTACATGCTCGTCAGGGTGCAATTGAATGTGTTTATCATTTGACTGTAGTTATGGGTGTTGATATTTTGCCTTATGTTGTTTTCCTTATTGTACCCGTATTGGGCCGAATGAGTGACTCTGATAAGGATACAAGGTTATTAGCTACCACTACGTTTGCATCTATTATAAAGTTGGTACCATTAGAATCAGGTATTCCTGATCCACCAGGAATGTCTGGCAAACTTCTTGAGGGTCGTGATAGGGAACGTGAATTTATTTCTCAAATGATGGATGTCTCGAAAATACAGCAATTCAATATACCTGTAGCTATCAAGGCAGATTTACGAAAATACCAACAAGAGGGAGTTAACTGGCTTGCATTTTTGAATAAGTATAACTTACATGGCATTTTATGTGATGATATGGGGCTAGGTAAAACGTTACAAACCATTTGTATTGTTGCTAGTGACATTTATTTACGCGCTGAAGAACATGCTAAAACTCATTCGGTTGAAACTAGGAAATTACCTTCATTGATTATATGTCCACCATCACTCACAGGCCATTGGAAACATGAATTGAAAATGTATGCACCATTTTTGTCTGTTTTACTTTATGTTGGTCCTCCATCTTCTAGACAACAATTAGTCAGTAAATTTCAAGACCATGACGTTGTTGTTACGTCTTATGATGCTGCTCGTAATGATATTTCTTTCATTGAAGCCCAAAGTTGGAATTATTGTGTTTTAGATGAGGGACATATTATCAAGAATGCGAATTCTAAACTTGCCAAGGCAGTAAAACGGATCAATGCTTACCATCGATTAATTCTTTCTGGTACTCCTATCCAGAATAACGTTTTGGAATTATGGTCATTATTTGATTTCCTTATGCCTGGGTTCTTAGGTACTGAGAAAATGTTTAACGATAGGTTTGCTAAACCTATAGCTGCAAGTAGGAACAGTAAGAGTTCATCCAAAGAACAAGAAGCTGGTGCTTTAGCATTAGAAGCGTTACACAAGCAAGCATTACCGTTTTTGTTACGACGATTAAAAGAAGATGTGTTATCTGATTTACCGCCAAAGATTATTCAAGATTATTATTGTGAATTGAGTGAAGTTCAAAAGCAATTGTATGGTGATTTTGTTAAAAGTCAAAAATCTAATATAGAAACTGAAGTTAGTGATAAGGCTAATAAGGAGAACAAACAGCATATTTTCCAAGCGTTACAATATATGAGGAAGTTGTGTAATCATCCAGCATTAGTTCTTACGCCCAAGCATCCCAAATACCAACAAACTATGAAATATATGGCAGCCCATGGTACCGATTTACATGATATTTCAAATGCTCCTAAATTACAAGCGCTGGAGAGCTTATTAATTGATAGTAGTATAGGTGTTGAGCCCACAACTGCTACCAGTTCAAAGGCTAATGGTAATGTCAATGGAATTGTTAATGGGGTGACTAGTCAACATAGGGCATTAATCTTCTGTCAATTAAAAGATATGCTTAATATGGTTGAAGAAGATTTATTCAAGAAACGTATGCCGTGGTTAACTTACATGCGACTTGATGGTAGTACCGAAGCCCATAAACGGCAAGATGTTGTTACAAAATTCAACAATGATCCTTCAATTGATGTATTACTTTTGACTACTCATGTTGGTGGGCTAGGTTTAAATCTGACTGGTGCTGATACAGTTATATTTGTTGAACATGACTGGAATCCTATGAATGATTTACAGGCAATGGACCGGGCTCACCGTATAGGACAAAAGAAGACAGTGAATGTATATCGACTAATTACACGGAATACATTGGAAGAAAAGATTATGGGATTGCAAAAATTCAAGTTGAATATTGCTTCAAGTATTATCAATCAACAGAATTCAGGGTTAAGTTCAATGGACACTGATCAAATTCTTGATTTATTCAGTAACGATGTCAGAGCAATTGAAGACGAGAAACCTGGTAATGATAATAATGAAGATATATTAGATGAAACCGGCCAATTGAAGACAAAGGGCAGTGGTAATGCTATAAGTGAACTGGGTGAACTATGGGATGAAAAGGAATATGAAGAAGAATACAATTTGGATAATTTCATTCAAAGCTTAAAAGAATAAACAGCAACAATAATAACTACCTTGAAATGTATAAAATGTAATGTTATATAAAATACGCTGATAACAAAAAAAAAAATAAACCATTTCTATTATCTTCGTAGTAACTTTTTTATCATTACAATATATGACTGTTACATTAGTGTAAAATAGTTATATTTTCTATTCGTGATATCTATAGTCACCGATTAAAAACGGTTTGGTCGGCAGTCTACTATACAATGGAGTTAATACCCTTAATTTCCTTTTAGTATCATCAGCATCAACAACATGAACATACCCCTGTACTTCTGCATCGACCAACAATTCAGGTGGATCATCAATGCTAGCGTTCAATACTGCCATGACACAATTTTGCAAAATGGCAGATGGTTCGAGCTTAACGAGAAACGCTGCTCTTGAAGATAAATCAGGTGCTGATTGTGGTACAGGAGTTGATTCATCTTCGGTATCACCTAATGCCACCACTGAACTTGTATTTACATATTTTTCTTCAGCAGGTCTATATACCGTTATCATTGAATAATCAACGGTGACCGTATAAGGCGATAATGGTTGTTTAATTGACCCATAAAAATAATCCCGTATTTGTCTTTTATGTATCCCCCTCATGAATGTATCTTCCCTATCAACTGCCCCCCCTGATTTGGGCACTTTCAATATGGTTAGACCCTTGCTAGATATTTTGGATTGAAACTTCTTAGTTAGCCCAGAATAAAGTCGTTCTTGACCTACTACAACTATACAATTGACATTGAAATCTGAAACAATCGCTGATATGGTACCATACCCTTGGTCCTTATCAAGGTTTCCCGGTGTATCTATGACCACTCCGGAGTATCTCACCCTATCATCTGATACCAAGCGGGCCTTCACACCTACAGCTAGCCTTGAAATGATATATTTGTAGTACTTGAGATTAGTTGACGGCGATTCTAAACCGTAATAATAAACTAGAGGCTGTTTAGGATGATAAAGCGACCCACCAGTTATAGGCGAGTTCCCCCAGCCCTCTTCTATGTCCAGCACATCCGAAATAGGTGCAGCTGAGAGTCCTCCAGGAACGCTGAAAACTCCCTCTTGTGGGTTAAGATTAACTAACATTGGGAATCGGCCTTGCTTATTAGCGTAACTCGTGAGTATCTTGCATAAGGCAGTTTTACCCGAGCTTGACGGACCAAGTACCAGAACACTAGGGCCAGCACTACTGGCTGGCTTTGATTTCGAGTTGGAGTCAAACTGTGGACGTAGTCCTTCAAGTGCAAAGTGTAAATTGGCATAAACTGACATCGGAGTCTCCTCAGATATATAATCGTTCAATTCAATATCATCCGTAGATTTACTGGTGGTGGATATACCAGTACCAGTGCTAGCACTTACAGAATACTGGAATTTGCATCCTTGCCACGTATAAACAGCCGCTTTACGCCCAGTGAATGTATATTCGACACCTATAGGTATTTCGGTACCAAAAACTTCTGCATATCCTTCAATGAGCTTGATAACTACTTGCGAGTCGAACCCAACCTCAAACCGCCATTCGCTACCAGCTGATAGACTGATTTCAGTAGGTTTGGACCCAGAAGTGCCCGTACTTAGGCTTAACCCAGGCAAAACTGAGGTCATGCTGAAATAAATAAGTGTAGGGTAAATTTGAATGTTAGTACGGCTGAAAAGATCGATCTGGTAAACTTTGCATTCGCAATTATTAATGTTATACGTACATGCGCTTGCAATTGCAAAGCTTTAAGATGGAGCTCTAATTCGAAGGCGCCCAGTATACGTAGTTATTTAATTAGATATTTATTGATATGTCCCTGGAAGAACAAGCAGCTAGCAGGAAAGAGCGGCTAGCACAGCTACGCGGTCTTAAGCGTAAAGCCGATGAGTATGTACCAATGGAGGATATTGCATGTGGGTTCATGGCTAATGATAGATCGATTGGAGGAAGAAACTTTGATAGAGAAACCAGAGATACAAAATTAGGATATGAACATATATCGGATGAAGATGAAACTGTCGAAAAGGAAGCAGCAGAAGAAGAATCTAAAACTATTGCGAATCTAACGAATGCTACTGATAATGAAACTAAATTAAATTTACAAAATATTCAACCAAAAAAAATCACATTTGATCTTGAACGTGATTTAGAGCCCAAATTGAAATTATTAGAAACCCGAACGGATAATGCTATAATTAAAATTGTTCGTGAAAGACTTAAAGGAAAATCCTCTGATTGACCCCAATCTATTTATAATGATATTTAATGAATGTACATGATTTTTAATTTAATGTCCAGCTTGGTTATATATTTAATTTACCAAGGTAATCTTATACCCTCGACAAGATATACCAGGGCAAATATAATGAAAGCAATTGCACCACCAAGAGTTACTGTTCGTAAAGAAATTTTAGAAGCAAAAAGTTTGCCGCCTATTACAGCTGCAGCTGTACATAGACCATGTCCAACTATAGCTCCAAGAATAACAAACCAATAGTCAGAACCAGCTGCCATTGCGATCGTAGCTATTTGAGATCTATCACCCCATTCCCCTAAAAATGTCATGACAAACACTTGAACCCATACTGGAGAAATGACTAGTGCAGCAAGATTACTGACTCCCTCAGTGAATTGTTTCCATGCGGGTTTAGAATTATGATGTCCCCTTCGGGTATAAATAGATGATCCCATATCTAATCCATCTTCTGACATTGAACTTTGAGCATCTAACTTATCTTCATCATATGCACCTTCAAGATCATCATCACGAGCTGTGATATCTTTACCATCAATTTCAGCTTCGACCTCATGCATTTCCTCCTCAACACCTACACTTGAATCCATCTCCAATCCTTCTCTAAATAATCGAATCCCAAATATTATGAATAAAGCAGCAGCCAATAAACTAGTAGCCTTTTTGGGCAATAACGTAGGGACAACGTGACCTAATACACCTGATAAAACTGTCATAATTGCTAATGATGAAAATGCTGCAGAAAAGACTACATATCTTGGATGTTTCATTGCCATGAGAGCAGCAATCAAAAATGTCTTATCCCCAATTTCTGAAAATAAAATCATACTTAGAGCCATAGTAAATGAATGAAAAACGCTTTCAGTTTTCACTGGCACTGTTTTAACATCTTGGGTAGTAGTATCTGCTTGGTTAGGCTGGGTATTCTGACTAACAGGTGGTTTGGAGCTGATAGATGTTGAACCAGGAACTGTTGATTCAACAGATCCCTCTACTTGTACTCCACTACCTCCAGCAGTACTCCCACTTGCAACAGAGTCAGCATTAGCATCTTTCTCCTTTTGTTTTTCCTTTTCCTTTTCTTTGCTTTCTGGAACACCAATATTTGTTGGATCATAATCGTTCAATACCACTGGTTTATCATCAGTGATCGTGACTGCTTCCGCCTCAACATCCACATTCTCCACGTCCGGTAGATCTATCTTTTGTCTATCAATATCAGGTTTCTGAAACTGGTCTGTGGTACCTGGGCTACGTAATCCATCCATAGAGTTATCCTTTGGAGAGGTCTTGACCGCGTTATCTTTATTGTTCAATTCCTTTGCCTCCCGTGAATCAGGCGGGATCACGTCCATGCCCTTACGGACATCCACTTTCGCCGCAACCGCGCCGACGGCTAGGACGGATACAACGAGCGCTTGTACCTTCATGTCTTATCTTTAAAGAGCGTTGATAAATAGATGAAAGGAGCTCCGAGTAGAAATATTTTAATCTCGGCGGCTGCGGGCGTTTTTAAGCTTTAAATTTAACGTGAAACGTTTTACCCTGAGTTAACGTTAGATTTATCGAATTCGTATCCTTTCTGTAAAAGAGAACCAAAAGCCTAATTATAATTAGAAATGCCACGCGTATAATAGGCCCTTTGAAATGCGCTCAATATTACGGAACCATGAAATCAACGGCACAACGCGTGCTTTATATGCCAACTCCAACTAGTCCTTCTGCTCGGGACGCCCACAGTACAATGTTTTGGCGTCAACCAGTAAAAATCCAAGGAATTCCGTCGTTGATGCCGCGTGATCACGTGGTGGCTTCGATTCGATGCCAATTATGCCAAATTTCTGGTACCTTTAAGTCTGCATGCGCGCGCAATGTACATGTAATAGCTGCAGATACCGGATTCGGATAATATCTACCATTGTAATCACGTCGATAAGCACTGAGCTCAAGGCACAAATGCGTATACGCGTACGTACACGTATTACGGTGTTATACGTATCTGAAAAACTTTTTTTTCCCGGGACCCCAGGATATTCTGATAGGATATATCGATATATGCCAGTAACTAGACTAGTCCCACCCGCTAAAGAATGACGGTCGATAATGGCCAGTTTTTGGAGATTAGACAAACAAAGTATGGAGGTAGGGGATACTTTGCCCTTGCAGACATACCTGCGGGGACTGAAGTGCTCAGATGTGCTTCTCCTTATGCGAGTGTGGTGTTTAAACCGTTTAAAAAGGAAGTATGCTCCTATTGTTTCAAGTATGATAATGGCAAATCCATGAAAATACGTTTAGAACGGCCAAATGCGGCGAGTATACAGGGGAAGAACTCTAAAGGTCAGGGTACGACAGGATTTAGAGGCGCATATGCAGGTCTATATTTTTGCAGTGATATATGTAGACTGAAATGGACAAACCGAGAAGATTTTGACGAATTATTAAGTTTAGCATTAGACTCTATTGAATGCAATAGAGTCACGCGAGTCAATGAAGAAAATGTGGAAGTTAAACAATATAGTGAAAAGGAATTAGACTTGATCTGGGATCAATGTGAAATTCCTAAAAGTGTGCCAAGTTTGGATGATGTTGAATATGATATTGCTCGAATGGTTACTATTGCTATAGTGAAAGAATATAGAAATCTTTCATTACCTGTTGATAAGTATTTCAAGCAATTACAGTCAAATGAAGTTGAAAATATGCAAGCATTTCCCTCACTCTTGAAGTCACATTTAAGAGTGTATCAGTTTCTCAAGTTATCATTGCCAGAGATGTTAAAAGAACACTGTACTCCCCAATTGGTTAGAGAAGTTACAGGGAGAGAAGCTGGTAATGCGTTTGGTATATGGGAACTTCCCTTAATGAGTGAAAGTGAATGCTTAGGAACTGCCATTTACCCACAAGCATCATTTTTTAATCATGACTGTTCGCCTAATGTTAGTAAGCAACGCGTTGATCGTGAAATGATATTTATTACACGTAAAAGTGTTCGAAAAGATGAGGAGCTTGTAATCAGTTATGGTATGATGGAGGAGCTATCTACTGAAGAAAGACAATCAATTTTAAAATCACAATGGCATTTTCAATGTCAATGTAAACGATGCCAAGCTGGGGAGACATGACTTGTAGATCAATCTCTATTGACTTTATAAAAGCGCCAAAATATAAGAGAGATTTTTATTTATTTAATTTATTATGATATATCTATTAGGAACCTCTAATTATTATAAATTATACTACATGATAACTAAGTACTTAATAGTTTTTATTTGAGTCTTCGTTCCATAATTGTTCATGCGCACTTGTAGGTCGTCGAGCGACTCTATGGGTGTAACCAGCAATTGCCAGAATAAATACTGAAATGACATCCATAATGAACACCATTATAAGGTAAGCTATCCAGTTACCAGAAAAGATACTGAAAGTATGGCTAGCAAGGATATTGTCACTCATTGTAAAAGCACCTAAAATACCATAGACAGTCCTAACAAGAATAAAAGGGCTAGAAGCCAAAGTAGCATAAATATAAGGAACGTAATTCCTATTATAAGATTCATGTGAAGCTGACAAAAAGTAAAGAGCAACACCTTCAACGAGAATCAAACAAAGCAAGAACAAAACTGCAGATACTTTCACTAAGATCTTACCGGTGCTCAAATCATCTGCAGTGGGGTTATCTTCACTCAAATTAGTATACCCAATAATTGATAAGACCACGGTAATCAACAATAATAAACTGATAAGTTTGATGATACGACTGAAAATACCATCCTTTTCGTCGGAGTTATATCTCCCTTCTAGCATCAATGCAAAAAAACTTTGGATCAATGGACCCGTGACGATTGAAGAGAAAATCAACCCAACAACAACAATAGTCTTACTAGGAGTCTTATCATTTGCTTCGTCTACACCTGTGACTACCATCATGGCACCTCCGGCGATTTGTAATGCACATAAGATTACAGCAGTTCTCCATGGTCCCAAAGTGTTTCCCAGAAACTTGAAAGCAGTCTTCAGACTGAGTCTATTGTCTAGACCCTTTGTCAGTCTACCAGGGTCGCTCGACTGGCGGAGGACCATAAATAAGAAGAACACGAGGAAAAGAGCAAACACGCCTATCTGCACTGCATAGATGATGTTCTTTTGGTCACTCGCAAAGGAAGTCATTGTGAGCAGTGTAGTGATGGGCTGGAAACAAAAGAAGAGCTGATGGTTCCTGGGAAGGACATTGAGCTGGTTTATATACTTTTTTCACTCATTTTTTTCCCGCTCAGCCATGGCCAGCTTCTGCTCACTCAGGGACAGGGGCACAGCGCCCATGAATCTGTGGCCCGTATCACTACCTTTTTACAGATCAGTGGATGTGACAAATATATCTAATCTATGGATCTGCGCGAAAAACATCTCAGCTCAATATTGCAAATTGTTTGGTTTTCAATATTGAAAAGGACTGGATTTTCCGTATCACCTTCTTAATCGGGAAGGAAATACGGAGGGCACGGCTGAGCACTCCGCAGATTTGGTGCGCGCGCGGCTCAATATTGTGAGGCCTCGATCTCTCCATACATGCACATAAATAACATTCGAACCAATTGCAATGCTAGCTAACTGATCATCGATATAACCGTATGCATTGCAAAAGCCAAGTATTTGAAATTCCAATAAGATTGTTTTATAATAGCATATTAGCCATGACCATCCCCACTGTTATAGTAATAGTATTACAGTGGCTGATGCTATAAATATCGCCAGAGCCATGGAGCTTCTGCAGATTATATTCTATTAATATTGCCCTACAGTGGAAATATTCCGAAATATGCGCAGATGTGCTGCCCCTGACGATTGTCTGTGCTTTGCATTAGATTTCGAAGCTTCTGGTGCTGATTTCGTCCATTGTGTTTCTGGCTCGACAGAGGGTCACAGAAGGCTCTGCTGGCTTTGCTGGCTCTGCTGGCTGTTGAGCGCGTCTGCCAGCGCAGACTGGCTGACACTGCCGACCGAGTCTAAAGTTTGCATGGTTAGCCACTGATTTACCCCCAACGTACAATAATATTAGCTAGCGCGCTTAATTAAATATTGTGAGGTCATCGCGATCATCAATGTACGAAGCAAATGCACCGCGTAACAATGGCACCAAACAGGTCAAAGTCACGACGACGTGCGGCTAGACATAACAGTTAATGGTATAGCGAACTATTCTCTCACAGAATTCTATGCGCGTGCGGATACAGGCCTATTATAGGCAGTACTGTACGCATATATGCATAGCTGCCTTATATCAGTATCAGTATCATAAGGGCGTACGTATAACGTATTCCAATACAATTAACAGTCATTAATGATCATGACCACTTATAAGGCGCTCAAAAATCCACAAATTTATACTTACCAGAAAGCTCAGAGAGTAAAAGCTCCTTTTTGGAGTTCGATCCCATCATTGGAAGAAAGCCAGCGGTGTCTTCGAAATTGTCATCTTCGTCGTTGTCGTCATTCTTAAGCTCATTACTCAATCGGTCATCTGCTCTGTGAATTGAAGCATGACTTCCAAATAGAGTAGACCTCGTTAAGTTTTTGGAGACAGACAGCAATTGACGTCGCTGGGGTTGACTGCTTGGAGATTGGGTCCGAGGACTGACATTATCGTCATAGGGACTCCTGTGACCAGAGTGTTTCCCGGAAGGCCATTCAATGCTGTCTCCACTTTGACTGCCGCTGGAGTGCGAGTTCCTAGCGTCCAATTGCCGACTTTCGTATTCTCCGCTAGCTGGCTAGGTTAATTCCTGTTCTCGTAGTAACATATTTGTCTTCTGTTTTCACATACCTCTCCTATCGATGGCGACTCTCGACATCTGTGCCCGCACCTGCAGCAACTCCTTTTCATACAGCCACGAGGCCTGGTAAAGTATGAAAGGCACAGGAACGTCAAACTGGTCGGCCCTGCTTGTTAGTCTCATCCATGATAGTTGAACACATTCTGACTCACAATGATGTCCCTAGATATTAGTACATCCCTGCTTTGGTCACCGTTATAACACATACAGTCTATATCTGACTTGCTAGTTTTTTTAGAAAGAATGTTCCACAGAGCGCTTTCCTTCTGTTGGTCCCATTCAGGCTAATGGTTAGTTCATATACAACGATTGCATAGTGGGCCGGATAACATACACTTTTCGGGTCCTCAAACCCATCCCTCGGGAACGGGAACCGTAGATAAACGGTGGCTCTCTGGCCGTCTTGCATACTCATGAAAATACCAGCTCTCAGATTTTATGAAGATGACCAGAAGAGCTCAATATTAAACTCGACCTACGGTTAGACCTCCGAATTCTTGATCCGAATTATTTACGTTAACGTTATATTAACGTTCCGTAACTTCCGTCAACGTTGCAACTAGTACGTATACGTATATACTACCAGTTACTAGCTATATTATAGCCTATATATAGCTATGGTCAGCTGAAGTTAAGTGGCCAGCCTTTTGCAATTGCAATTAATGCATAGCTATGCGCTGCTCTATATAGCTTATGAGTAGTTGCTGTATGCAGATTGATGCCAGATCGATCGAGATAATTCGTGCACGTTGCACGCGCGCTGTACGTGTACGGTACAATGTTATATACCAACTTTAAAATTTAATCCGACGCGCTAGAGCTTTGCATTTTAGATCTCCACAAACACACAACTGATAATGAAATTCCGAATATGAGCTCGGACTCTGGAACAACATATGGCCTGTCATTATCCAGCACTGATCCGGGGTCATTTCTACGTATACAGCTAAACAATGTAGATAGTTATCAATGCGCTCCGACTCGACTTGATTTCAATAAAGTGGATCAAGGTACAGATGTAGCACGATTGCCACATGTACCGGTGTTAAGGGTATTTGGTACAACTGACCAAGGAATACCTACGACTGTTCATATTCACGGGATATTCCCTTACTTTTATATCGAATACAAGGGTAAAAGCCTTCATCAAGATGATGTGAGTGGCTATATATCTGCTTTGCATCATGCTATAAATAATGCCATGTGCTCCGCCTATAGACGGGACCCTTCTAGTGGCAATAATATTTTCGTGGCTGATATTACATTATGTAAAGGTACCCAATTTTATGGGTTCCATGTTGGCATGCAACCCTTTTTGAAAATCAGTTTAGTTAACCCCAATTATACCTCCAAATGCTCTGATTTGTTGCGTACTGGGAAAATTTTTGGTACTCCTTTACAACCTTATGAAGCTCATATTCCTTATACTTTACAATTTTTTGCCGATTTCAATTTATATGGGTGTGGATGGATGGATTTGTCTAAGGCATTTTTCCGTCACCCGGTTCCTGATGGTTTCAACTTAAAGGGGTTCCATTCTACTATGGTTTTACCTCAATTATTATTTCCTCGTCAATCACATTCTAAACTTGAAATTGATATATTAGCGACATTTATCGATAACAGACATGCGTTATCGGCTGAATCTATTCATGCAGATTTCACCAATATGTATAGGGTGTTACCGTTGCATGATACTAGATATCTGACTAGTTTGAAAGAGTTGTGGAAACAAGATGCAGAAAGGAGAAAAATTTCAAATTTAGAACCTTATAAAATCAAGTATGGTTTTAGAAC
This sequence comes from Groenewaldozyma tartarivorans, assembly GCA_030574255.1. Lineage (NCBI taxonomy): Eukaryota > Fungi > Ascomycota > Dipodascomycetes > Dipodascales > Trichomonascaceae > Groenewaldozyma > Groenewaldozyma tartarivorans. Next base: position 54,848 of record JAJMEQ010000048.1, on the reverse strand, counting down.
AAGAAGTCATGAATGGCGACGTGAAGAAGAATTTAAAAAAATGGTGGAAAAAATGACAGAAGGTGAGCCATCATTTAATTATGACTCCTTCGTTCAACATGATCCATTATTGGAACATGTGCCAACAGTTTTTGATACTAAGTTAAGCATGTTCACTACTTTGCAGCTGGATAGTAATAAAGTTGAACAAAAGGAAGACGTGCCAACAGATGATGACAGCTCTGATGGGGAGGAAGAAGAAGAGGAAGTGTTAGACGTAGTTCTGCCAACCACACAGGAGGATTCTTCTCCCAAGTTTATACGAAGTCAAAGTATGGTTTCCACCCCAAGAGTAGTGCGATCAATTTCAACATTCCGTGGATCATTCCGTGTTTCTGATGCACTGGAATCTATTCGAGACATATTCAACATATGTGGTAGAACCACACAATTGAAGTTTTCTCCGCCAGATAGAAGTGAGGTTGTCAATACATTGAGTGATTATGGGCTACCAACAGTTGCATATAAACCTGTACATTATAGTGATCCTTCAGATGTACCTACGAGGCCAGTACAATATGCAGGTGAAGTATTTGATATTAAGTCCGATAGTATCGAAAATATACCTGAATTTAACACAGGCACGAAAAAATTGACCTTACCGTTCAAATCATTACACAATGTGTTGCAATATATTCCCGTACCACCTTCAAGGACAGAAATCAAGGTCAATAAACCCCAAGTAATCAAAAGACCATTCCTTACATCACAGATCGAAGCAGCTACTCAAGCAGAGTTCAAATATAAATCGCCTATTATTCAAAAACAAGTAGACACGAAATCATTTGGGATGACGGTAATGGCAGTAGAAGTATTTGCAAGCTCACCAAAGGGTAAATTGGCTGATCCTCAACGTGATCCTATCGAAGCAATATTTTGGAGAATGCACAGCGATGAAACTAATGTTGAATTCGAGCATGGTTTAATTATCAATAGTACACGAGGTGAGGATATCCAGTTTCAACTGGAGATTGAAAAATTCACAGATAGTATTGTACAAGTAGTAATGACTGAAGAAGACTTGTTTGATACTTTTATTGCTCTTGTACGATATCAGGACCCAGATATATTAACCGGATATGAAATTCACAGTAGTTCATGGGGATATATAGTTGAACGTGGTGAACACCAATTTATGCTAGATATGTGTCAAGAACTATCAAGGGTTATAAGTAAAAGCACGGGGAAGACCGGCGATAAATGGGGGTATACTCATGCAGCTGCATTTAAGGTAACCGGTAGACATATTATTAATATATGGAGAGTATTAAAGAATGATTTGAATCTGCTACAATATACAATTGAGAATGTTGTTTATAATATCTTGCATGTACGGATTCCACATTATTCTCACGATACATTGGTTGAATGGTTCAATAGCGAGAATGTTGATAATTTTAAGCAAATGATTATGTACTTTCAATCTAGGGTCAAGTATGATATTGAGATCTTGACAACCCAAGAAATTATCACTAGAAACTCTGAGCAAGCCCGTGTTCTAGGTATTGATTTCTATTCAGTATTATCTAGAGGATCACAATATAAAGTTGAATCATTACTGACTAGGTTAGTTAAACGGGAAAATTATGTTATGATTTCACCTAGTAAAAAACAAGTTGCTCAACAGAATGCGTTGGAATATATCCCACTGGTAATGGAACCGATTTCAGGATATTACAATTCTCCAGTATTGGTTTTGGACTTTCAATCTTTGTATCCGTCGGTAATAATTGCTTATAATTATTGTTATTCTACATGCTTAGGCAGAGTAGTACCTTGGAAGAACAAAAACAGACTTGGTGTACTTGAAGACCTTGAATTACCGGAAGACCTTTTGAAATTGTTAAAAAATGATATCAATATTGCACCTAATGGGTTAATGTATTGTAAATCCACTGTACGTATGTCAATATTATCCAAGATGTTGACAGAAATCCTAGATACTCGGTTCATGATAAAGAAATCAATGGATGAAGTTGACGAGTATACATTTCAAAGAGCAATGAATAATCGTCAATTGGCATTAAAGCTTATTGCTAACGTTACTTATGGGTATACATCTGCAACTTATTCAGGACGGATGCCATGTACGGAAATTGCTGATAGTATAGTACTAAGTGGCAGAGAAACACTTGAGAGGGCCTTGGATACTATCCGTAATACGACCAAATGGGGTGCTGAAATTGTATATGGAGATACTGATAGTATGTTTGTACATTTGCCAGGTAAAAGTAAAGAACAAGCATTTGAAATTGGTAAAGATATTGCCAAAACTATAACTGACCAGAATCCTTTACCAATTAAACTAAAATTTGAACGGGTTTTTATGGGTAGTGTTTTATTAACTAAGAAAAGATATGTTGGATATTCATTTACTGATGCTAAACAAGAAACCCCGCAATTTTTTGCTAAAGGAATTGAAACAGTGCGAAGAGATGGCACTCCAGCTGAACAGAAAATAGAAGAAAAGGCGTTACGTTTATTATTTGAGACAAGCGACTTGTCATTGATCAAGAAATACTGTCAATCTCAATGGACGAAGATTATCAAGGGTAAAGTGTCTATTCAAGATTTTTGTTTCGCAAAAGAAGTCAGAATGGGTAATTATAAAGATACTAATGGTGGTAATTTACCTCCAGGTGCAGCTATAAGCGCTCGCAAAATGGCTGATGATGACCGTGCTGAACCTCAATATCGTGAACGCGTACCATATATAGTGGCAGCAGGTCCATCAGGATCAAGGCTAGTTGATAGATGTGTATCACCTGAAGAATTTATGGGTAATCCTCATTTGAGATTAGATGCCACTTATTATATCACCAAAAATATCATTCCGCCGTTACAGAGGATACTTAATATCGCCGGCGCTGATGTGGAATCATGGTATGTCGAAATGCCCAAACCAGAGGGCCAGAGGGCAGTTGAAATTCCTGGAATATCTGCAGGCGGCGGGAGTAGTAGCAATACTAGCTCGTTGTATCAATATGCAAGGTCAAGCAAATGTTTGGTATGCCAGGATAATAAGTTACCGCCTGGTAACGATACAGGGGTTTGCGACGAGTGTATGAAGAATATGAATACCTCTGTATATAAGCTGATGTCAAGGTTGAAATATCGTGAGACTGAAGTGATGCGACTAGAACAAGTTTGTAGGGAATGCTCCAATACTCCCAAAGGCGAAGAAGTTAAATGTGTTTCATTGGATTGTCCAGTATACTATTCGAGGGTAGATTCTTCAACAAAATTAGATGTATTATTAGATACCAGTAGGAAATTCCTCGACTGGTAAGTATATTTATTAATATTTATTATAGATCAAGGTATATCTTGCCTATAACTTTCGTCCGTTCGTATTTTAGTAGCCATATGAAAAACAAATGCTGATCTAATATTAAATGCAATAAATAGCCAGTTTCCTGGTAATAAATAATCTATATAACAACTAACGGCACGGTAGATGGCCGACCATGAGCACATTGAAAAGGAAATTGGCATTGAGCCAGTTTCCCTACCAACTCTTTACATTCATCCAACGCCAGCTTATCCCCAAATTTAATAGCAAACCTACAGGCATTACTATTAATAACATCAATAATAGGTTGGGGACATGCTCTTATACACGTTAACCAATCAGTTTCATCGTTAAGAGCGACTTTTGCTACTTTACCCGCAGATAATTCTAATGCATGATCAACAAGCAAACGTCTACCAAAATCAGGTTCATCCATTCTTCTGCTGACGATTTCAGGGATATGCGTCAATAAAGCTTTACCATTTTGCATTATATGGAATTTCAGACCCCATTGCTCAATATGGTTACGATGCTCTTCAAGGATATGGTCTTCATTGGCCAATAAATCAATCTCTAATGGTTCCCGCAGTTCTATAGGCTCTTTTGATGTGAACAGTTCTTTGTATCCTTGTTCAACTCTAACTCTTTCATCTGCTGCATGCTGATCAATAATTGTAACTGTTTTTTCAGGATAAAGTACAACTACTATAAACTTATCACCAGATTGACCAACAACCTTACAATTGTGTAAGCTTTCTTTGCTAAGTTTTAAATCTTTTGGTGTTTTAAAATGCGGCGAATCCTCCAAACTGTCAGTAGCTCTACCTTTAATCATTGGTATACCCATAGAGGGTAAAACAATCTCCGTAGTTGAATGTAGCTTATGACATAGGTCAAATGAAACTTTAGCCTTTGGGAACATGGCTCCATTATTTGCTAAGCGGCCTCTAGCTTCAGTAGGTAACTCAGGGCCTGCGCGTACTTTAGAATATGCTAACCTATCAGTAGGCAATACACTCATTGTATCTTTTAAAGATAGTTTTCTTTTAGATGGACGGACCTTCAAATACTCCATGGCTGATGCCGTGACTATCTCAATCATATCATCCATTTTATCAGTGTCATATATACATTTCGACGGGTCCTGGATAACGTCACTGATTTCACTAGGACAAGAAATGGATAAAATAAATATAGGGTATCGTCTAGGTTGCGTATCACTTTTCGCTGTGACTCCTTGGAACAGCTTTGTAACCTTTTCATATAACACTGACGATTGTAATTTCCGTTTATTCACTAATACACATTGGAACAATTTCGAAGAAGATGCAGTTATGCCGAATACTCCATTAAGCTCAATACTACCATGCTTAGCTGATACATCATCCCATTCTTTGAGCGATTCAGAACCAGCTAGATATTTCAATATTTGAACAGGCCGGGGATCACCTTCAATCCACTTTGGCACTCTAAGAATTACCCCAGATACATCTTTGATAGTGAGTGAAACATGACAGTTGGACACTAGCAAAGGTAATACGACCATTTTGATACCCTGTACAAGTGACGACCGACTAAATGTCTGAAAATGATGAGCACGTACAGGCATATTGGCAAATAAATTCTCCACAGTTATACTAGTACCGGATTCCGTCATCTTGACATCAGTTTGTTTTACAGCATTTCTTTTACCATACTCTATTTGAACTGAGTTAGTGCTCCTGTACTGATGATGACGAGATGTTATAGTTACTATAGCTGCTGTAGCAATACTATTAAGAGCTTCACCTCTAAATCCATAGGTTTTACAGTTCCTCAAATCTTCCAGGCTTGAACATTTTGAGCTGTATTTTGGTTTCCCAATATGCTTCATATCTTTGGGCTCTATGCCATTGCCATTATCGACAATTTTAAACCCCGGTTTATCAAGATTCACTAGAGCATTTATCTCATTTGCTTCAGCGTCAATGCCTTTTAAGTTAGTATTTCTTTAAAAAAAATAAAAAAGCTACAAAAAGTGAGATACATACTATTTTGAATAAGCTCACTGATGCAAACCGGCAGAGAAGTTGCCGTAATTTGAGACCTTAGTTTCAAAGCAACAGCCTCATTGAGCTTTGTAATCATGATTTCATGTTGAAATCTGGAGAAGATCAAACAAGCGCAAGTCAAGGTTCGAGGGCTATTTCAGGGGGGAGCCCTAATCGATAAGCAGTCACGATAATTTTAAAATCTGGAAAAAAGTTGTGAATGATCGGGATGAGATTTACTCGCAAAATTAGACTCACTGCTGAGATACAGGGCATCTGAGCCAACTCAATTTCATGTATACTTTAACTCTCGAAATTCTTCACTTTAATCTACTTCCATCTTTTCTTTAAACACCCAAATATATAACAACAAGACAGGATGGCTGGAGCCCCCAGAAACTACACCAAGACCTACTCGGTCCCTAAACGACCTTATGACAGTGCTAGATTTGACGCTGAACTCAAGCTTTGTGGTCAATATGGATTGAGAAACAAGCGAGAAATTTACAGAATTGGACTCCAACTTTCTAAGATTCGTCGAGCTGCCCGAGATCTTTTAACTCGAGATGAAAAGGACCCCAAGCGATTATTCGAAGGTAATGCTCTGATTCGACGACTTGTACGAGTTGGTGTATTGAGTGAGGATAAGATGAAGTTGGATTATGTTTTGGCTTTAAGAATTGAAGATTTCTTGGAACGACGTCTCCAAACTCAAGTTTTCAGATTGGGATTGGCTAAGTCTATTCACCACGCCCGTGTTCTCATTAGACAAAGACACATCCGTGTTGGTAAGCAACTTGTTAACGTTCCTTCATTTTTGGTTCGTTTGGATTCCCAAAAGCACATTGATTTCGCACTCACTTCTCCTTATGGCGGTGGACGTCCTGGACGTGTTAAGAGAAGAAACCAGAAGAAGGCTGCAGAAGGTGGAGCTGAAGCTGGCGAAGAAGAGGATGAAGAGTAAGCATATTATATAACCAAATTGATATAATCTTAAGGAGAGTATTAAAAAACGTGGAGGATTTGACGATACACTAAAAAGAATGTCATGTATTGTATAAAAAGTTGATTTATATGTGTATACGTGATGTTTTATATATAAACAAACATAATATAACTTGTTTCATTGTTAATTGATGTTATAGTCTTGGTCATTGTAGATATTCGTCAGTAGGAGTTGAATCATACTGAAATTTCAACTAAGAATATTCATATACGTTATAACCTAACGTTAATGAACATCGATATAAGAATTTGCAAAAATTAGGGCTTAGCCCTAATTGCTTGACATACTAATTGATCGATCGCAGAATGACTGACTCAAAATTCACCACTCTATATTTCAACTTTGTTTAACTAACAACATTTAATACCAACTTTTCACATCACTAAAAAATGGGTAAAAGGTATGTTCAAAAATGCAATATGAATGAATGAACTAGTTGTATATGAGCTAGTTAGTTCATTTAATGCCTTTTGATATGGTTTCGGGATTCTAATAATATAGTCGAGGATACAGATCAGGCACTAGATATGCCTTCTCAAGGGATTTCAGGAAGCATGGTACCATTCCCTTGTCAGTCTACTTGAAGGTTTACAAGGTTGGTGACATTGTTGACATCAAGGCCAACGGTGCTGTTCAAAAGGGTATGCCCCACAAGTTCTACCACGGAAAGACTGGTATTGTTTACAATGTCACTAAGTCCTCAGTTGGTGTTATTGTTCAAAAAGTTGTTGGTAACAGATACATTGAAAAGAGAGTCAACCTCAGAGTCGAGCACGTTAAGCATTCCAAGTGCCGACAAGAGTTCCTTGACCGAGTTAAGTTGAACGCTGAGAAGAAGAAGGAAGCTAGAGCTAAGGGAGAGAAAGTTCAACTTAAGAGATTACCTGCTTTACCAAGAGAAGCTACCACCGTTAACATTGAAAGTACTGTTCCTGAGACCATCACCCCTATTCCTTACGAGACTTATATCTAAATGGAATTTTGGATGGTTGAATTACATAATAAAAAAAAGAAGCGTATCTTTATATTATAATGCACAAAATTTATAAACTAACATGAAGACATGATAGATTTCCCCCAACCAATTTTTTAATTGGGTATTGTAGCTAAGATTGACAAAATCATATGCAAAATGGGATTAACTGAATGCCCTCATTAATATAATTTGTAAATTTACCGTTCTCAAATGGCCATGAAGCTTTTTTGGTTAACCGTTGTAACAACAAATTTTCAGATCTTATCGATAAGATCTGGGATATAGCAAAATCGTAATATACAAGTTAACATCAAGGACCTCAGTCCGAAGGCAAAGGTATGAGTGGAAGCCATGGCTCATTTGGAGGGCCACCGCCGAGGGTAGAGAATTTGGATAGTGACGAGAATGTTACAACTGACCCAGTAGTCCCACTTGTCCCTAGACCTAAAAGCGAGTCTAAGGTAAATTCAGGCCCAATTGATCATAAGTTGGTAAGTCCATGGGCACATTTTCTAGCAGGAGGAGTAGCGGGAATGACAGGAGCATTGTTTACAAGCCCGTTAGATGTTATCAAAACAAGACTACAAAGTGATTTGTACAGTTCGTTCAGGAAACCAAGATCTGCCATAATTTCTAATGGGCCAAGGATCCTAGTGCCATTTAGAAGCGCTGCTTACCATGTTTATGATACAATTAATATTATTACAGCTGTATACAGAGTCGAAGGTGTTAGATCTTTATTTAAAGGGCTAGGCCCAACACTAGTGGGAGTAATACCATCAAGGTCTATCAACTTCTTCACTTATGGTGTGAGCAAATCATTTATCTCTGAGAAATTTAACAATGGTAAAGAATCACCGTTAGTTCATTTAGGAGCAGCAGCAATTGCTGGCATAACTACATCTACGTGCACTAACCCCATTTGGTTGGTAAAGACTCGGTTACAGTTAGACAAATCTACAAACGCTGATGGCAATAGAGAATACAAAAACAGCTGGGACTGCATAAAAAAAGTAATCCGTCAAGAGGGTATACAAGGACTCTATAGAGGTTTGACGGCTTCATATCTTGGAGTAGCAGAGAGCTCTTTACAATGGGTACTATATGAGCAAATGAAGGGATTTATATTACGAAAAGAAGAGAAAAGAATAGAATCTGGCAAACCAAAAAGTTCTCTTGACAGTGTACTGCAATGGGGAGCTACATCAGGATCGGCTGGTGCAGCTAAATTGCTAGCATCATTGATAACGTACCCACACGAAGTTGTTAGGACTCGTTTAAGACAAGCTCCCTCTGAACAGGGGAAACCGAAGTATAACGGTCTGATAAACTGTTTTAAAATTATTATACGTGAAGAAGGATTTGCTTCAATGTATAGCGGATTAACTCCACATTTATTACGAACAGTTCCTAATAGTATCATAATGTTTAGTACATGGGAATTGATCATAAGACTACTGTCATAATTCTTGTACATAGTAACTTATAACTTATATTATTATTGACATAATAATTCATCTAGTCGTTCCAATTCTTTCTCAGATTGGTTCAAAAGGTCAGAATCTTGGATCTTCTTGGCGATACGTCTCAATTTCTCATTACAAGCAATTTCTTTTAAAATGCTTTCTTGTTTCGCATAATAGTTTCTGGCCTTTTCTAAAGCAGTTATTGCACGACCCCATTGAGACGTATCATGCCGGAAAAGACCAATCAAAGAATCACCATAAGTCTCCAAAGCTTGAGCTAAAAGATCAACAAAATACGTTTCATATACCCTTGGCATAACTTCACCTAGTAAAGTAACTGCATCCTTGTATTCACCTTGGCTATTAAGCACTTGACATAGTAATATAACGATTTCAATCGCCAATGGGATTACAGAGGCACTTTCCGCTAACATGAATCCCTTGGTAAGTACGGGCAATGCTCTTATTGGATGATCAGTGTTCACCAGAACTCGTGCATACATCACAATATACCTCAATTGGAAAAGAATATCTAAATCAAGCTTAGCCGCTTTAGTCACTTCATCTGAAGCCATTTGTAAAGCTATCGCATGGTTGCCAATCGCCATATTCCATTTTATTAATGCGCATTTGGTATCTTGTACTGTTTCAACATCCGTGGTATCTCGTAAAAGCTGGTCAATTAACTGTTTGGCTAACACTAACTTGTTTCTATTCAATGCCAAATTTACTTGAAGTACAAGATGAGCAGGTAACCATAAATGTTGATATGAAGGCGAACGTTCACATATACGTTTTAAATCTTCCATCATTTTAAAGCATTGGTCAAGTTTACCATACATAAATTTCTTCTTGACTTTTCTTATATTTGAATGCAAAAATGTGAAATTGTTCAGTTCTTCTCTTGTATACAGCATTGATTCATCTAAATAAAACTGGGATAAAATGTCAACTCCACACCTGCTCCATAATGCACTTTGAATCAAGTTCAGGTTACTAGCCATCACAACTGAATTAGAACTTATGTTTAAGAAGTAACTCTTGACTAGACTTTCAAACACAGTAGTCAAAGAATCCCCTAATGATAATAAATAAAGAGCATCAGACTGACATGCCAATGAGGCAAAAGAGGACGAAACTTCCATTGATTTGGTTCTCAATAACAGTGATATTTGGTCTTTTGAGCCTAGTGATTCTGGTACTTCACATTCCGGATTACTTCGTAGATATGCCACTAGCCAAGATAAAATTTGTACTAAACAGCAGGTATCCGAGTTTTCCCTTGCAACAGAGATTGCTTCTTCAGCAGCTTTCAATGCTTCATAGGAATTATTGAACTCGGCATGAAGTATCGACAACGTAAACAATGCGTATTGGTAATGGGTTCTACCATGACTATCCATAGTGTAGTCGTAGTATCTATGCAAACTCTCGAACGCTTTCTCTTGGTCATTACAACGACAAGCATCCAGATACTGAACAAAATAAATAGAGGGTGGTATATTTCCGCCTTTCTTGGCGAACTGCTCATAAATTGATCTTGATTTTTTGTCGATTATCCATCCATTTCTTTCCAACCGTTCTATCTGCTTATCCAATATACCTTCAAGATTTTCGACCATTTCTGGGGGTTTATGTTTTGTAATTAAATGCATTAGCTCGGGGATACAATACTGCTCATCATTTTCCACCAGCTTATTATTGTATAGCGGGTCACCTCTAAATTCCGTAAAGGCTCGCCATAAGTTAGAACACTGGTCAAAGTTCAACTTGTCATATGATAGAAAACATTGTCGAAACAATGAGCCTAATACCGAGTGAGTGGCTAACTTTGTTTTAGGTGGATCCTTATTTTCAATGATAACATGACACAAAGGTTTAGTAAGGTACTGATTCAACCCAAGAAAAAAGTTATGAAGGTCTGATAACGTGGGTATCTTCCATAAACTTCCCACAATAGATTCGTATAAGGAATTCCCATTAATACACCGGATATGGTCAAATAAAGTTTCAAAGATCTTGAGGTCGGCATGAATATATTTCGCTGGATCCTTTGCATATTCAAACTCATCAATCAACTCCAAGATCCTGGTCATTGCTTCCATCCGTTGGTTTGGTACAATTACATGGTCGCAGTATGCTACACATGCTGACAAAACTGCTATCTTGAACGGTGTCAAATATTCCCCCATAGATCCAGACCCACTGTTTACTTCAATAAGCGACGTCTATGACATTTAACAGGTTATATAACAACAGGATATATATTCGCGGGCAGTGTTTATTTATAACACTGTTTAATACGCGTAATACCATGTGATTAGTAAGTTTTACACATTACATTACTAAGCAGAGATGAGTATAGATCGATAAGCGCTGGCTTAGATTGTACGGAATCCTGGTGGACCACATATAAGCGGAAGGCGAGCACCCCTGATAACAATAGATTAAGCAATCATTTAACTAACAAGAAGACACCGAGAACAAAGGGAATTCATTCAAAAATGCAGTCGCCTCCTCCGGCTCGCAAGTTTACGGCTATGCCATCTGGCGACAGTTCGAAATCGAATGATCCCAAGCGGTTCGACGTGCGGCCAGAATTTAAACAACAGACATTTGACGAAATATATGGAGTCCCAGAGAATTTCCTGGAAATAGAGGTAAGTTCGACCAGGTAAATTAGATGAGAAGCAAAAAGTTCTAATTTGTAGGTTCGTAACCCTCAGACGCATGGTAGGTTGATTTTTGAGATGCCAGTATTGTTGCAGTCAATTAACTGAAAAGGAACGGCAAGAAAGATGTACACGGACTATGAAATAGTTTGCAGAGTAAGTGATACGAGTCAATGCTGTTGAGCTGGTCTAATCATAGACAAACATTCCGGCGTTCAAACTGAAGCAATCTAGTGTCCGAAGACGATATAGTGATTTTGAGTTCTTTAGAGACATATTAGAACGAGAGTCAACTAGAGTCACTATACCACCTTTACCAGGCAAAGTGTTTACTAATAGATTCTCAGATGATGTAATTGAGCATCGCCGTGAAGGGCTTGAAAGGTTTTTACAAATGTAAGTGACATTAATAATCTATGCATACATATCGGGACTAACCGATTAGTGTTGCTGGTCATCCATTGTTACAAACTGGATCTAAAGTTCTTTGTGCATTTATCCAGGATCCTCAATGGGACAAGGTAAGTTCTAGGTGTAAAATGGACTAGAAACAGGTTTCTAACATTTAGAATCAATGGATCTAATTTGAATCATTTGATGGCCATGCATACGGTACCATTGGTATATAACGTAAATATATTTGTATTAATGACCAATATTGATACGACCAACTTTAACATATTTTTTAACTTCTACATAACGACGCCATACTATTTCTTATAATGTCTCGACAATGCCAACAGAGACTGTGGGAATAAAGGATAAGTATCCTAAGGCCGAAGAATTTACCAGGATAGTCAGTTTCAATGTTTGCGGGATAAAGAATGTGCTGAACTATAACCCTTGGAATGAAGGTAAAAGCTTTGAATACATGTTTCAGTATCTTGATGCTGACATTATTTGTTTCCAAGAAGTGAAATCTCAGCTGAAGGACTTATCTATTGATTCAGCAATGGTACCAGGTTATAATTCTTACTTCACTCTACCAAAGCAGAAAAAGGGATATAGTGGCGTCGCTATTTATGTCAAAGATACCATTAAAGTGTATAAAGCTGAAGAAGGGTTAACGGGATATCTTGAAACCAAAACACCAGATAGGACATTATATAGAGACTCTGAGCTTGGTATAGGTGGGTACCCCGACATTGACTTACAGTCCGGTAAAATTATCGACTCTGAAGGGCGAGCATTGGTTCTTGATATCGGATCATGCGTTATTATAGGACTATACTGCCCAGCAAATTCAATGGGCGATAAAGAGGACTTCAAAAAGGCGTTTATGGATGCTTTGGACTTACGGATACGAAATCTTTTAAAAAAAGGTAGAGAAGTGGTGGTTTTGGGTGATTTGAACGTTGCTAGTAATATCTATGATTCAGCTGAGTGGAAAAGGGATTGGGTAAATGAAGGTAAAATAAAATTACATGAAGATTTTGACGAGTTTTATAAGATAAATGAGAAGTCAATTGAGGAGTGGAGACATAGCTCTCACTCAAGGTCAATTTTCAATAACTGGCTGAGTGACGGTATTTTAAGTGATACCGCACGGGAAAAGTTTCCTAAACGTTATGGGATGTATACTTGCTGGAACCTTAGAACAGATTCTCGTCCTGGTAACTTCGGCTCGAGAATCGACTATATTTTAACTTCAAAGGGGGTGGAATGTGATCTTGCTGATATTTTACCTGAATTATATGGTTCAGATCATTGCCCGATTTTCGCTGATTTGAAGTTAATGAATTTAGAGCCTGAAGATGCTAAACCGGATTCGCCATTGTGTTCAGCAAATATGTCACAATTTAAACGGTCTCATAATATTAAAGATATGTTTAGATCACTACAATCTAAGGCCGAGAAAAGATCCAGCCTATTTGATGAAATTCAAAATGCACCAAAGAAGACAAAACCTAATGTGGAGCACAAGAAAGAAAATAAGGCAAGTCAAAGAGCACTCAATCATTATTTTCAGCCAAAATTGACGGAGCCATTACCCGAAGAAAAGATACCCAAGTTGGACGTTGAACCCAAAATCTCTAAACCGTCAGCTAAGTTAGCCGATCTCAAGGTAGGTCAATTTTTTCAACCGAAAAGGTCTGCGTCTCCTCCACGGTGTACCGTACATTCGGAAGAGTGTAAACTTTTGGTGTCAAAAAAGCCAGGGCCAAATAAGGGTAGGAAATTTTGGATATGTCCTAGGTAAGTAAAGTGATACAACGAGTATTTTATTTTATGATATTAACTAGAAGGCCGAATGGATCAAGTGAAGAGTCGATAAATTCATTAGACTATAGATGCAACTATTTCAAGTGGTATGATTAATTATAGTGATATACTACTCCATTATGTGGAATGCTGTGTTCTGTGTTTTCTGGAATGGTCTGAATCGACAGTAGATCATCCGGTTCGTCCCAATATGAGACCTCTAGGGGCTGAATTCTGACGGGTAATCGACCATATACTGGACTGTTCTGGTAACAGACATTGCGAACGTGACGTACTCTGAGAAGAAGTCATTTTCTCGTATTCCAGCTGCGGATCAATACTACTTGTGGAAATCTTGTGGGATATGCTGGGATTAGATAGTTGCTGATAGGTTACTTGTGGACTTGTTGACTGACATGATAAATAAGGACTGATGATTGGTAGGATTCAGAGGAGCTCATTGACGACTGAAATAACTCTGGGCTTTCAGATATTTTGTGGTATTATCTGAATTACCAGCTATATCAGAGTGCTGCCAAAGTGACCAATATATGTGCGAATTGAAGGGAGCTAAAAATCTCGTTCCCATCTTTTAATTTGTAAAGAAACTTGAACCCTAGAATAACACTTAAGGACCTGAATTAGTTTGAAGAACAGACATCTAAACCTCTGTACTTCCCCTCAGTATAACATACTCGCAATGGACACACGCAGTTGTTGGATGTGAGCGGAGTTAACCTGAAAATAATGAAATGATGAGAAAGCAAGCACTATTTTACCTTGTGAATAATATTATAAGATAGAAAAGATACATATGAACTACGTCAAGGGACACGATGGACAATAATATAGGAAATTTGATTAGCAGGAAGGCCAATAATCATGCCCAACAGCAAGTTATTATTTCTGTTTGACTTCTGCTTTTGCCTTGATAGCATCTCTTTTGCTCTTGATTTCACTGTTATCGTTCTTATTTTTTTTGCTTTTGCTTGCTTTACCCTTCTTACCCTTCTTCATCTTGTTTTTCATCTTATTCTTACTGCCATTGCTATTCTCATCTGAGTGTATGTGGTTATTAGAGCTCTGGAAGTACGTCTCAGGGAACCCTTCACAGCTTGTGTGAATTGCTGCATCTTCGGTCGTCACTTTAGTTGTTTTCTGGTTACCATTTGCATCTGTTGAAGCTTCCGATTTGGTTACAGGGCAATCATGAAAAAGCTTTAGACACCCAAGCTTGTATTCTTTGCAATGCTTGCACAAGTTCTCTGCGAGGTGTGAGGGATAGAACGGAGATTGAGGTGGTGGTGGAGGGCTAGACGGCGGAGCAGCGGCATTTGCCGCATGGTAAAAAGACGAGATAGGTGAGAATTCGATATTTGAAAAATGCGCTGAACATTGGGGCACATAGCAAGAGCTTTGCGCACGTTGGCTGTCACTGTTGAATGAATGACGCCGCGCTGCTGCTGTGGCCTTTGAAGTGATTTTAATCGCACGGGAAGATTGATTGAAAGCGGTAGCAGCTGGAAGAGAAAATGAATGTGCAATCATTGCTGGCCTCTTGAGATCTCTGATCTTATGCAAAGTGAAAGCTGAAAGGGGAAGGAAAATATATGTTATTTATATTTTGATATACGAAACCCCGAGTTTGGAATGGGAATCTGCAATGAGGTTGATGTTTGAAGTCGTGTTTCTTAATCTGCGACTAGGCAATGCTGAAACTGAAATTATTGTTATATGTCATATTTCATGCTCTGCGTAACCTGACGCTAGACAATTGACAATTTATAGAATGAGTTTCTGCCATATGTAGGATATTCAACACAGCGGAGTTAGTAAGTGATATATATAACTATATGTGCGTCGAAAATTGGCACTATTAAGATGAATATATTACAAAGATATCAATCATAAGTGAATGCTAAGAGTGGCAGTGGATCCCTATAGTTTCTACCTTGAACTAACCACCGCAGCTGGTAGTATTGTCAACTAGTACTGTCACTCTTGAGAGCTATAACATATGCATAATTATAGCGCTATACGCGCGCGTATATACGCCTCACTGCGGCTTCAGCCGTATAGCCGTAAAACCATATTATGTTAGCACTAGTGGCTACGGTACCGGTATATAACAGGTTAGACATCGATGTAGCTAGTTGCCTCATATGCATGTATACATGCACGGGCCTATCGATATCGATATGCCCCAAATATTAAAATTAATAATAAGCTCAAGGCCTAGCTATATAATTATAGCGGGTAGCTACAGTGGCTCTATATAGCTATAGCTAGCTATAGGTTGTTTTATGAGTTCAATTGTAATTTATTGCCACACTGTACAGAACAGGGCTGGCATACAATTGCAAGAATACGCATATACGTGTACACTGACTGATACTCCAGGATTTGAATGCTATGATATTTCGAAATCACTTCCTAAACCGACTCAATAAAAGCGCCTTCACCATCCATGCCCGATAATATGGGACTTTGCCTTTCGGAGGATTCAAATATAATGAGGAAGAAACTTCTCCATAGGGTAGTTTCCTGCTCAAGAATAGCATTACCTGATGCTGCATGCGAGATCCATACTTTCTTGAGAAGCCGTGGCATGCTGTGCACCTCTAACTGCGGCCGTAACATGGAAGAATATATGCTGAATTGCTGCGTTGAGGTAGCTGAAAGATATGCTTTGCTATCGCATCGTATAACTGAACTCAGGAAGAGGATGCTGAGACGTTACGCTTTGATTGCTATACAGCGCAGCCTCCGAGAAGACAAACAACAGAGTCAAACTAAGAGGTCAGAGGGCCGGAGAAAAAGTGTGCTCCGGCTCTCAGACCGTCAAAAATCCATTCTTCAGTCGAGGTAAGCATTTACGAAGATCTCCCCTTTCAGAGTTTAACCATTTCTAGCTTTAAAAGAGAGACGTATATATCTAAAGATTCGGCACGCTCACTAGCGGAACAATGTAATATAACGGTGGCACAGGTGAGGACTTGGTATGTAAACAGGGAAAATGGTTTCTACCACGTACTAACTATGCATTTTAAGGTTTTTAAACCACAGAAGATATGACAAGAATAAGACAACTTCCGAGAGCCTAGAAGCTTTGCTTTTTCCCGAAGGTAAGGGATCTGCCCAGCTTTTTGATTGTACGGAAAATAGGTACACTCCTTTCACTATTTTCCACGCTTGATTAGACTTCCTAGGCGATGAGCACTGGGGCTCTTAGTGCCCACTCATACAGACAAGTCAGGCTTGAGTTTTTACTACTTTTTAGATACACCTGGGTTAATTAACCACGTGCACCTGGTACGGGTATAACTAATTATAATAAAAATCATATTTATACCGGTTATATATATGGATATATCCTGTTAAGATCTTACAATGATCCAGGTATATATACGTAGTTATAACTTATAATTAATAATAACTATAATATTAATATACCCAGTAGTTGCATCATAAAAATAACGAATTTATTTATAATTATGTTGTGTAAAATTTAGCTTCATGAGTCTCGTTATGCCGGTTATACATTACATTTATATACGTAGTTGGCAGAGAACATTGTAATGCTTTGTAAATTTTATATATATTGAAGTTGAGGACACAAGGATTCAACTAGCCCATTTATGATAACCTCTTAAACCTCAAAACCTCATGATCAGTTAGTTATTTGCAAGCTTTCCTGCGGGGCCCGTCATCGATTTCGAACCTCAAATATTTTACTGCGAAATGAGGCAACGGCAAATGTGCCTCAGAAGATATAAGAAGCAGCATGCTACCTTTTTGTTCGTACATCTCTTCTTATAGCTAAGAAAAGCCAAATGACTTCAACCCTGGCTAAGAAATTCAGATTCCGACATAAAAATGTTCCTAAGGACGACGTTGTATCAAAAATATCGAAGACCTCTCGGCCCCAGATTATAGAATTTGACAATGAAGTGTTCTCAGCGCATGATGAGAAGGTTCCGCCAATACCACCTCTATCTAAGGAGCTCGCGAGTATTTTGGATATGAACCGGTATGCTAAAATGAGTACGAGCAGATACTCTCTGGGTGCTTCGGGACGGCGTAAGAAGACAGTGAAGTGTTCTCCCAAAAGAATCAACGGATTTATTGGATTTAAGAGCTATTATGGCCCTTACTGCAAGGGATCCTACAACCAATGCCAGATAAGTAGAATATTTTCTAGGGTTTGGGCGAATTATGATCATCAAGAGATATGGGATAGATACTGTACGGCATATCGCCGGTTTAGAAGAACGACTGGATTTGCCGAATGGTTGCGATCCGTTCCGAAATATGGCGAAAGGAATGAAGTACCTAGTATTATAGGACTAGCACCACCACTGCCGCAGGGGCCCTTATTGCCAGAGAGTTTGCAACATGACATATCGAACACCAGACAAGGTGCAGTAAATGCATCCTCTAATGCATTGGTCGCCACAGGAGATGCCCTGAAATGGCCCTTCACGCCAGATATTTATACAGAAGGACTAGACTACGGCTTACTTTTGGAGGACTTCGAGCTTATGCGACAAAGCACCACGGTGGGGTTGGAACTGCAAGACAGCGCTCTTATCTACCACCAGCTATACGACGATAGCGGTATTTGCTATGACAATGGGCCAACATCGAACCAATTCGCATTTTTGCCTCTCTGAATTGGTATGACCCGGTATATATCGTATATCTACCTCATATACTATTAGTGGCCGGATGGTTTGATATTTATCAAAATCTGTTACAATATTAATAACTTATTTATAGCTAACTAATCCTCCTCTTCATTCAAATAATCCACTTTTCTCATTTCAAATAATCTATTTCGTGCATCAACGAGGGCTTGTTCCAATCGTAGAACCTCCACCTGTTGTTCCATAGAAGCAGTTCTAAATTCATGAGGTGATAATTTAGTGTAGTCAATTTCTTCTTGTTTCTGAGTAGACCGTTTAGCCAAAATATCTTGAACTTTATTAACCAAAGTTCTACAAGCACTTGATACAGATTTACTAGCAACTTCAAGACGATCTTGAGTTTTTGACATGAAACTAGCTTTCACTCTTGAGGCAGCTACCAATTGAGCAGTCGAAGCAGCAACTTCATTTGAAGCCACAATCAATTCCTCTGGAGTGCTATTACCACTCAATACCCCATCAGCAGATGAAATTAAAATATTCGTTGAAGCGGCCACAGCTTTTGCAGCAGAAATCAATCCTTCAGTCCATCGATTATGTTTCTTATAATATGCAGTTCGTGATGACGACCCTCTACCTTGAGCAACAATCTCTTGCTGACAATCAGTAGCAGCCCTTATCAATGCTGCTATAGCTGATGTTACAGCAATAGCAGCTGACAGGATTGCTTCATTAACTTGTACATCAAATGTAGAAAATTTAGGATCACGAGGCCTAGCTAATAATTCAGTAAGTCGACTATTGGCAGTAGCAATAGCATCAGCAACTTTGGCCATTTCTTGATCAACTACACTACCCAAATCACCGTTAGCAGAATCAAGAACATGTGAATTCTTTGGTGTAATTCGTTCAAGAATATCATTAAGTAATTGCAATTTTTCTTGTACCTCTATATTGCCATTAATTGTAACATCTGTTTTTTCTTCTAAGGATAAACCTTCCAATAAATCAGAGTGAAGACTTGCAAAAAATGTAGTAGCTGATATAGCAGCTTCTCTTGATGCATCTGATATTTCATCAGCAATTGAATCATTTCTAGATAGCCTTGCCAATCCCTTTGCATTAATAAGCAAATCAGAAATTGCACCTGAAAATAGATTAGCTGTTCTAATAATTTCTCCATGTTCACTATTATCACCTTCAGTAACAAACCCATTAAATGCACTAGCAAATTCAGTACCAGAAGATGAAGCCTTTTCAGATATTGATAATAGATAAGTAGGAGTAGAATTCTGATTACCAGCTTGCATAGGAGATTCAAATTCAAATAATGCTTCTTGAATACGAGAAGAAGCAGCATCTAATACTGCATCAATAATTTCATTCAAATTGGCCGATTTCCCATTTACACTCATTTCCTTAATTGCATTTTCTAAGCTGGCAACAGTTTCTTCCAAAATATCAATTTCATCATCCTTCTGTCTAATAAGATCACTATCACCTCTAGCCTGATATTGATCTAATAGTTTTTGTTTAGTCTTTAGAGCTTCTTCAAGTTCAGATAATTCACGGTTATGCTTAGCAATCAAAAGAGACAAGTCTGCACCTTTAGATCTATCAGCTTCATCTAGCTTTTCCTTAAGAATTCTCAATTCACGCTCCAATCGTTCAGTTTCATCCTTTTGCCCACCTCGAGCTTTATCTAAATCGTATCTTGCTCTATCACGTTCTTTAATGAGATCAGCCAATTCCAAATTCTTGGCCTTTAAATCTCGTTCAAGTTTCTCTCGTTTATCAATAGCCTCTTGAGCTGAAGCAGCCTTAGCTTGAACTTGTTTGAATTTATTCAATAGATCAAGATGTTCTTGTCGTAACTGAGAATATAACTTTGCAAGACTTTCATATTTGGACTTCCATAAGTTAACTTGTTCTTGAAGAGATGAAATCAACTCATTTTTAGATTCCATTTGCAAACTAGTATTAGCATTCAATTGACTAAGTTCACCTTCCAAAGCTTTTACTCTTCGATCATATTGTTCCAACATTAGTTGATTTTGATCATATTGACCTCGAAGGTTTAAAATATCTCGTTCCAATTCAGCAACCCTACCCTCAGCCTGACGTTGCAATTGATCTCGTAATAAGGCTTCTTGGGCGGCTTGTTGTTGCTGTTCCTGTAGACGGATTTGCTCTTCATACTGTCTTTGCTGCTGTAGGGCCAATTGTTGTTGTCTAGCCAATTCTGCTTCTCTTTCTTCTTGTAGTCGTCGTTGTTGCTCCTCCAGTTGACGGTTATTCTCAGAATCCCACCAATTACCACTAGGTTCAGCCTCAGGAATAGCGGGAGTAGAACTAGTTGTTGATGGTGCAACAGATGGTTCTCGATCAACAGGACGTTTAGGTAAAGCTGGACCAGCATCATCCCCCTCGCCAAACAGATTAGGAGGCTCTTTCCGCAACTTGGGGATAGTAATCAATGTCGCCAAGTATTTAAGACTAGAACAATCATAGTAGAAATCCAATAATCTTCGATGTTGAATATAATACCTGTTTCTTAATGGTTCCAATGCACCATCATCATTAGTGGTTTGATGAAGAGCTCGAAGCATTGAAGTAACAAATCGATAAATTCCATAAGATTCATGAACCATTGGTACCAATGAGGAAATCTTACATTCATTAGATTTCCCATGAGAAATCGCCGAAAATAACAATCTTTGATAATTTTCAATAGCATCTTGCAATCCCATCAAGTCAGTAATGACTTCATATCCTTCATTTGGATCATTGATAGATTTTAATGAAATATATTCTTCGTATTCAAAAGTACCATTAAATGCAGGATGGAACTTATGAAATTCCAATTTCTGTATCAACAAACTGATATATTCACTAATCAATTTACCATATCCACTGCTACTACCATTACCATACCCAAATTTACCCTGGGATAAGATCCATTCTTCCATCTGGAACGAATCTTTCAACACCGCGGGATGCCCCTCTTGTAAGACTTTATGGATGGTGATGAATGCCTTGAATAATTGAACTTCATCACCCTGCAACGGTAACAATTTGACGGCATTCCAAAATGCTCGGCCTGACCGGTGGTCCCAAGTATACACAATACATGCCCTAACATGTTTCCGTTTAGGAGCCGTTGGGTCCGGATTAGTAGCCTTCTTAAGACTAGTAACAAGGTCTGCTTCGGACCTAGTAAGAGACGCCGACATTGTGCACTTTGCAGTATTATGTAGAAGCTTACTTGCAACCTAGTTTCAATATTATGCCAATGAGAGTATGTTTGTGCCGTTGTATGAGCACAGGCCCGTCTCCCTAGATAAGAACAACGTATATTCAATTGTATAGCTTATAATTGGAATATGTCGTCGACGACCTTAACGTTAAAAGGGTAAGATTTTAAGGAGGCAAAGCTTATATATAAGCGGTTAACGTTAATAATAATAACATATACTGTGTAACCATGAAGCTTTCACGTGACTGGTGTGTCTACACAAGTATGACGTACGTATAACTTTGTTAGCACGGCTTTTTTTAGTGCGCACTGCGGATGCGCATGCACGATCGATCGTGAAGAGGCAGCGCCCCAACGTAATAAACACAACTTGACCGGGTTGTGGTGACTATAATTATAATATAAAGTGCATGGAAGATCTTACCAGAAGAGCAACGATTAAACTATTTAACTGTAAACGTTCCCAGTTCTCATCGTTTCTTTCCTTCTTCTTTTTTCTTTACAAACCCGCAAGCGAAAGTCTTCAAGAGTTAAATAAACCAACTACAGGTTTTCATAAAGTAAAGAACTCTTAGTCAAAGTTCACAAACAAAGCAGCCGAAACAAACAGAGAACCAGGAGAGATCCAAGAAACCCCCTGCTTCCTACTAGTTTATGTCTACGTCTATCGAGAATCTTAAGTCGTTTGGTAAGTTGATTTTATTGCACTGATGTAAACATGGCGAACGCCACGAAAGCAACAACATTTTTTTTTACTAACTGTGTTGTTTAGATCCCTTCGCCGATACTGGTGACGACGATACTCAGTCGACTAGCTATATCCATATCCGTTGCCAGCAGCGTAACGGACGAAAGACCATTACTACCGTACAAGGGTTGCCTCAGGAGTATGACTTGAAGCGTATCCTTAAAACGTTGAAGAAAGATTTTGGTTGCAACGGCCATATTAATAAAGACGAGGAACACGGTGATATTCTTCAGTTCCAAGGTGACCAACGTCAAAAGGTTATGGAGTTCTTAACCGCTGCTCTTGAAATTGATAAGAAGAGTATTCAGGTTCATGGATTCTAAATTTTATTATTCAAGAATAGTAGCAAGTTAGCGCCACTAAGTAGGACCATTTGTGTTTTTTAGCGTAGTGGTCTAACCATTTTTTTTATTAATTATTATTATCGAGAAGCAAATGAATCATGTTATGTATTCATATAGCTACTACAATAAAGAATTTGGGGTTAAATAATAATATGACGTATATAATAAGGAAGAAAAACAAACAAAAAGATAAATAATTTATGCCAAATCAAGATGATCATGCGATTTAACAGCTTGATCTTTTTTGTATGGCTCATCCCCTGGGGAAACACTGCCGAATACAGTACTGGTCGCCGGCATGGTTTGTCGACGGCTGTCCATGTTTATACTTGGTCCTGTGCCGACCTGTTTACGACGTACCGTGCCTTGTCGTTTAGGGGTGCCCGTGGTTGATGTTAAAGTGCGAGAAACCTCGTTTGGAGGAGAAAACGTAGCAGTAGCCTTGGGAGGACTAGGATGGAACTTGAATTCCGTAGGACTTTCTAATGATTCAACATTAGGTGTAGTTTGTACTATCGAAATTGAAGATGATCTTGATTTTTCAGGTACTTCTGGTGGTGTATCAATTAATTCTTCCGTGGAATTACCATTTGATTGCTCTACCATATCATCTTCAAATGCAAATGCAAAGTCATTATCACCTTGTGAAGGGCTACCATTTTTGGGTGGTAAACTTGGACTATTTTGTGTAGATGATTCCGCTGAAGATTGCCTGGTTCCGTCCAGATTCGTTGAGGTAATAGATGGACCGGATCCAACTGGTTTCCTTTTAGGGAATTCACTAGGTGGTTTATGAATCTTTGTACTGGGTACAGGTGATGATCCTTCTGATTTATTTGAACTGGCATACATTGCTGGAATGTTCATTTCAGGTACAGGCCCATAAGGATTGGATTCATCTTCAATGAGATGCATTAATTCCGGTGGGAAATTATGAGGCAATGGTGCAGACAAGGGAGTAGTAGATTTTTCTTGTGTTAATAAATCTCTACTAGCATTTGTATTTGGTGAAGGTGAAATTGCTACTGGTGAATCTGCCCTTCGATCTTTGAAATACCATTTCTTTACTGCACCAAACATATTCTTCGTACCAGTGATAGCAGCCGATGTCATTTGACGAGTATCTTCGATACGAGTACGTTCCCTTTGTCGCGGACTATATCCAAACCCCTTTAACTCACCAATATGCTGCTGTTGACCTTGATCAATTTGAGATTGTCCTCCTGATGATTTTCGTCGTCTTAATTCTTGAGGTTCTCTTTCCTCAATAGCTGAAGTAGATCCTATAGGTTCAGGGGTATCTTCAGTTGTAATATCATCAGAGATATCCTCTTCCACGTCATTCTCCACATCAGTACGAACAGACTTATCCCAAATACCGCCACGATAAAATTCTCCCGTGGTGTCAAAAAATGCAGTGTCATCCATAAAGGGCATGACCAAGGATTCTCTAAAACTTTCTCTGATCCTACTTTCAATAGCATTAGTTATAACACTGTAAGTGATTTGCTTTGAACTGATGATAGGCTCAACTTTCAATGTAAGTTTAGGCATTGTTTCAAATGCATACCAGATTCTATTAGAAGGAGGAGGTTTAATTTTAAACACCATTTTACCCTCTAATCTCTGTAAGGTCACTGACAATATGATGGATACATCTCCACTTTTGAATCTTGTCCCCAAATTAATTCTAAATTTAGTAGCAACTTCCATAGATAAACCTCCACTATAACTAACATCAGTTTCAATCAATAACAATCCCTCAGGTGTTAATTCTTTCAATTTTGGATGAGTGAAATATGGAATTGAATTACCACTCGACACTTTTCTTACTTCAAGATCACCAAACATGTTAGGCTTTCTTACTCGATTCAATTTCTTAATTATCCGTTGTTTCAATTTCTCCTCAAGGATACCTGTACCCTTCATGGCAAGGAAAAGTCTACCAATAAGAGCATTCAACCATCTGGTCTGAAGATTTCCATCCGTTGAATGTAGAGTAACAATCAAATCCATCATATCTTGAGCTTTATAATGAAGAGGATGTGCCATTATAGTGGGCTCATACCTATCCTTAGAACTGTCACTACCAGAAGAAGTAGCAGAATCACCTCTTTTGGATGCTCTAATCAGTGCAAAGTAGAAATCTTCCTTTTCAGTACAACTGTCACTATACAAATAAAAACACCTAGGACTAGGTATAGAAGTAGGATCTGACAAATACATTTCCAATTCCTTCCCAGTCCCACAATCATCTTTATTAATAAGACAAATGGCATTTCGCTTAATAAATAATTCACCATCACCAAGATTTGGCGGCCAGATTGTAACAACGTAATGAGCAATATTTATAACATGCTTGACCTTAGTTTCATCTGGATCAGTATATAACAGAATATTTCCATGCTTTAACACTGCCCACAGCTTATTTCCACCTTTCTTCTTCTTGACAGCATTAGAATTACTTGTCGTAGGTGAATTGGGTGTGGAGGAGCTAATATTCGAGTTTTGAATTGATTTAATAGATGCAGTGTCGGCATCGCCACTCCGCAAGTTCTCGGCCAGATTACCATTTGAGCTACTGGTATTTATCAATTTGAATAAAGACGAGTAGGCAGTATCGTTCATAGCGGGCTCAGATGTCGGGCCAGCAGGATAAGGGAAATATTCCTGACTAACAGTCAACCATCCGGCCATGTAAGCATCAGTACCTGTTTCAGATTCAACTTCAAGTGCACTTAAATCCGGGGCACCGGACTTGTCTTCTTCAAAACTACCATTCTCGTAACTATCATTTTCAATGCCTGTCCTTATATCAGGCAAATACCATAAAGAAAAAAAATATATTGAAATCACAAGCAAGACTGGGAAAGTGATCCCACCTAGAATGTACACCCCCAGAGTCCACCAAATTCCGCCCATGGAGAAAACTTGGGAAAGAATCTCAAAGCAAGGACTCTATTTCTTGGATACTTTTGTAACCAATGCACAATGATGATAAATTAGAGACAACTGGCAAGATGAAACTGAATAAGTTGTTGCAAGTTTACAGTTTTGTGAGTTTAACAATTGCAATGCGTATATATATAATTACAAGCGCCCGACTAAAAAGGTTGTTTGGTGCATGTACGCGTACGGTATACAAGCTGGCCAGAGATGTCCGTGCTTGAGATACCGATGCGATGATCATGTCGGCTCAGGATCAAGGGAGGTATGTCTATATTTAAATGTCATTTTTACTAGGTGAACTACTTGACTCAAGGGCGTTCGGCTCATTGAAGTATACTAAATTGTGACAAACTGGACTTTACGGGTTTAAAGCCTTAAGAAGACGTCTCTGTGGTTTGAAGAAAAGTAGGTAGTTGGCTGTGACGTAACAAAACGTTCTCCCCCACGGTTAACAGATGTGCAACGTACGTATGCACAAATATGTATACTTAAACTACCAGTTATAGCTACATACTAGCATATGGACTATCATTCCATGGTCTCTCACTACATTAATGGTACTTCGCAAGACACCTATAAAAGGTCCATCGAGGACTCAATTTTTTTTTCTTTCTTCAAACATTTTCTCTCCTCGATTTTTCACAATGAATACCTCTCACCGACCAATCAAAAGGTAAGTTTTCCGCTGATTGATGCTAGAAGCTCAATGAAGTACTCTAAGGGAAACTGCTATGATTAAGAAAATACCAAATCCAATTGTTCCGACTGAGAACCCTGATGAAAACCAAAGTTTTTCGTTTCAATCCCATATGAGCCTTTCTCCTAGTCTTCACTGTTGATATGCTTTGCAAGCTTCATCTGTGCACTCGAGTCCGGAGTCTAACACTATTTAGGTAAATATCATGCGATTTCTCTACGAATAAACGCGTCTGAATGACGAATCTTGTCGACCGGGCGGACAGAATATCGGGTTTCCATTAAGCGTTCGGTCTGTACAACTGAACGTGGGGCTCGAGTTTGAAGATAGGTCGTTTTGCTTTATGCCTGACTTTACGCGCGAGTTCTCTTAGAGACACTCTTTTTGATAGACGGTTTCTAACAGGAAGAAGAACGTAACTGCGATGCGATGAAGTGCTCTTTGCTATCCGTTACTGGGACCCTTTTTTTGGTCCAATCTTGAAGATAATGCGAGTCTAGAACTATCGCTGACCCCGGATCGCTTAAGAGATCCAAATCGTAATGAGATGGGTGTCGTCCTGTCTCATCTGGCATCGGCCAAAACGTAAGTTTTCATGAAGTTGAAACTCTGACGAGACAGACCAGTCAATACGATGAAAAGTATCTGTGATGAACATTTTATTCACACTGTGTGACAATTCATGATCTTAAAAATAAAAAAAAACTGATTTAATGAGTCTGAGCTACTATTTATCGAAATGGCTGGTTACTAGGTTTTCGTCGGGATTATTTGTGTGTAAAATGTCTCATAACTAACTCTGTTACAGTCAGGTCTTGGATGACTAGCTATTTCGAGTCCCAAGTCTGAGGGGCCAGTCAGAGCCGCTCAAACAATGACCATTTGAATAACAATATGATGAATAAGCGTTTTCTGTTTCGCCTAGCTAAGTCCCTTTTTTTTTTCCTCTCGGTGGAACCCGCTTCTCCTTTTTGGGAGGGTCGCCAAAAACCTTGCAAACCCCTAGGCTTTTTTTTAGAATTTCTAAAATTTTGCCAAAGGAATGTTTTACCGCTTTTAACAGAATTTCAAGTTATAATGATCAACATTAAGATTTTCCTAATCGAGTCGATCGGGTAGAAAATAAGAATTTCACATTTCTTTTTGTTTGATTTGGCACTAAAAAAAAATTTTTTTTCTTATTTTTATTTTTTTTTTTTCCAATGAGAATTAGGATCATTTTGACTGGTAAATTTGCCCCGGCGCTTACTTTGAACAACTTCACAAGCAACTTTTTCTCCCCCTTTTTAATTTTTGCACCCCTTCGAAAGACTCGTTCTTTTTTTTTGTACCTGGCAATTTCCATATTCTTTGGAAGTTATCGGATAAAGAAAGTGAACCGAAGAAAGGGACCCTTTTTTTGGTGCTTTAGGGACTGCTTATTTGAACCACACTGTGTTTAAACGGCCCTTATTCCTATAGCCTCTCCTTATTTTTCTTTCTTTTCCTATCTAAGGACAAAGCTTCAGGAGACGCTTTACAATTTTGAATTGTAGAACAGTTTCTCGTTACTATAGACAGGACTAGAAATGGTCATGATTACTCGGCAAAGGAAAAACGGTAGAGCCGTGCCTTCTCCAGCTACTTCTGTAGTCTCTTTGGATAAGAAGACCCCTACCAAGGCTAGTAAGCCTCGCCACTCGAACCAGCAACAGCAGCAACAGCAACAGCAACAGCAGCAGAATAAACGGAAACGAGGTGGCTCTGTTTCTGTACCCAGTTTGACCATTGCTACTAGGTCTTCAGTTCGTCAGAGGGATAATGGTGCCACCAGCACAACTACTAGTACTACAACTACTAGTACTTCTGTCACCACTAGGTCCCTACGTGGAACGTCAAAGTCTAGCTCTATGGACAATACTGATCATAAGGACACTGCCACTACTTTGGTTGGAGAGTCATCATTATCTGGGCGGTCAGCAAGCTCTGCTGCTGAATCTACGGCATACAAGAAACTGAAGGCTATTAGGGCTACTCGACTTTCGCGATTATCAATGGCGGAGGATAAACCTGACATCAGCAAAGTGGATGATAAGGATAAATTAGATAATTCGGGGTTGATTAGTCCTTCAGTCACGCCAGCACCTTCCTCACCAGTATATGAAACTTGTACTAGTGGTAGTAGTGATGAAGAATTCTTTGATGTTTTGGAAGACCTCGATCAGCCAGTTAATAAGAAGTTGATTTTGGAGGAATCAGATTCGGATGATGATTTTATTGCAGCTCCTGAAAGTCCTGAAAGTTTGACTAGTCGTACAAGTAATATTGAAGAAGAAGTTGCATTATATGATTTTGATATTGAAGAAGATACCATAAGTATTCAACATGAAAAAATGATGGCCTTTGATGGAATAAAGATGCTTGATAGTTCTAGATGGCCTATTAATGTGCATGAAGATTCATCATCTTCATTCTCAGCTTTAGTTGGTGGAACTCAGGCTAGTAATGTTAGTATAGCCGATCAACCTACTACTACTGAGGATAATTATGAAAGTAATGCTGAAGAGGTTAAAATTGATGAATTTTTGGATTATTCTGAGGCTGATGATGATAATGAATCACCCACTGTTTTCACTGACGATGCTATGCCGCGGATTCCTCTTGGTGGATTTAGGCATCGTAACAGCAGCTCATTGGTTCGCACTCGGGTTGCATTTCCTGTTGCCCGCGAAGAACATTGGGACACTATACAAGACAAATTGCATATTACCAGTTCTACAGACCGACCATCTAGTGGAAGGAAGTTACTTGGTAGTCCTATTGCACTCAATCGAAGGAGCGTTTGGTCAGGTAAAGCTAGGCAAATGGTAGCTCCTGGGGTTGACTTGCCCGATCTTTCATTGTAAAGGATTTTATTTATTTTTGATTTTTTTCTTTCTAGTTATGATTTTGCTATTTTTTTTAGATACGTGATATAATTATGAGAAACTCTCCTAATATTGTTATAATTTATCCTAGTATTGCTTTAAAGAACTTCTCGAGCGCATTTCTTGGTGGTCGTTCAATAAACGATTCCGTATAATCTTCAATTTCTTTTACTCCTGAGATTAAATCAGCTTCAATAGTTGTAACATATTTGGTACGTTTATACAACTTCCAAAAAACAAAAATGACAATATCAACCCCAATCATGATATAAGAAAACAGAAAAGTGGTTACATTCCACTTACCCTTTAGGAAAACAGGGTATCCCGAAATCCATATCATCACAAAGGGTAATATAGCTCCAATATACCCTGAATACGGTTGGAAGTAACCTTTATAAGGCAAGGAATCTCTAGAAATCCCCTGTGCTCGTAATGAATAGTAAAATTTCAAGTATGTAACCGAGATTAATGTAGAATTGATCAATTGTGAAGCAGTACCAATATTGACAATCCATTTTAAAACTTGAGCACTTGTATCACCCAATTGCAGAAATGATAAAAATCCAAAACATAATACAAAGCAAACGGCAATTAATGGCACGCCATTAGAGGTGCATTTGCGGAATAGTTTAGGAGCATAGCCATCCATGGCCATACCATAAAGTGTTCTTGATGCACAATAAGTGTAAGAATTACCAGCAGAAAAGCTGGCAGTTAATATAAGTACATTGACGATATCAGGCAAAACATGAATTTTTAAACGGATCATTGCAATAACATAAGGTGAAGCAGCTGCTCCTGGTTTACCTTCAACTAAAGCAGCTATCAATTCTGGATCATTATATCCACATACAATGCCCATGCAAAGTGCTCCAAGAATAAAGAAACATGATAATCGCCAAAATACCGCTTTATATGCCTTGGGTAAAACCTTTCTAGGATTTTCTGCTTCACCAGCAGTCATTGATACATATTCTGGTCCTGTGATCGTATAGGCCGCTTGAATTAAACAGGTAGTGAAACCTATAAATCTACCCAAATCACCCTTAGCGTAGTACTCGGCAAATGGGCCAGGATCTCTCCAATATCTAAATCCATATCTATCATGGATAGGGTTACCACCAAGCATAGTAACAAATGTGAATAAAATCAACCCTACTGCTAGGATTACTTTACCTATAGATAACCAAAATTCTGATTCACCATACCATTTTACAGCAAAGAAATTAATCAGGATATACAAAACCACTTGTACTGCAAAGGAGATAGCAGGAGAGTATCCTGAAGCCCAATAATTGATGATAAGATTGACAGCAGTGATTTCAAAGGGAATAAGAGTAGCCTGTAAAACAAAAAAATTCCAACCAGCCATTACTTCTAATGCTGGGTCAATCCATCTACCAACAAACCTGATAAACGGTGATGAAATAGGTAAATAGGTAACCATTTCAGCGATATTGTTAGTCATACACATGACAGGGATACACCAAAATACAAATGAAATAAACAAAGATGCAGGCCCACCGGTATTCAAAACCGAGCCTAACTGTACAAATAAAACAGTACCAATTGTGCCGCCGATGCCTATCAGCTGGATATGACGGGGCTTCAATTTCCTATGAGTGCCGTCATGATAACTGGGCGGTGCAACATCACTGTTGATAGAGGGTAATCTGCTACCACCACCGGGTGGTAAATCATCATCATCATAATCCATACCCTCAATAAATATCTTACTGCCACCACCGCCGGTTTCAATATCACCGGCAAACCCCCTATACTCAGGAGGTGAAGATACAGTGATGGCAGGCTTTTCTGAAGGTGGTGAATCATCATCGCCTCCACCTCGTTTTCGTAACTGGTACTCGGATAATTCTTCAATGGAATCATGCATTGTTAATTCATGAAGTAGTCAACAGAAAAATAGCCAATAACAGGGTCGACAAATATTTTTCGTACTACTATAGGTATAGCTAGTAGTAGCTTGTCAAGGGTTAAGAATCTTAAGATAAGATCTAGATCTGGGGGTGGGAGGTGGCCCCCGCGTATTTAAACGATCTGGGGAATTAATATTAGATCGGCGCATTTGGAGATCATCTGGGCATGGCCGGCTTAAAATTTTTCTTCCACGTATCTTATAATAACGTTATAACCCCAAAACTATTACGTGAGTGAGGGTAGTAAGGTTTTGCGAGTTGTAATAAACTACCTCTAAATGCATAACCCATAAGTAGATAAATCTAAAGTCAGAGTGGTAAACTCACTAACAATTGGTCACTAACAATTGGTCGTTTCGAAATGAGGCCGAGGTTTAGGTGTTGGCCAATCAAAGTCTCTCAAATATCAATCTGGTATACCGTAAATCGGACATATGGGACAAGTAAGCCTGTTTCACTTCTATGCACTACCACAATTTAGGAATGAGCGTATAAGCCGAATATCCAACACGAACAAGATGGCCAAAAGGGAGTCACGTATAGATTGTTACAATGAGCCAAAGAAAAGTAACGAAAGACTAGTAAATTTGATCCCTAATCATTATGGAATGGCTCAAGACTCACTTGAGCATACTAACATGTTATTACATGCGTTCATGCCATGTCAAGCCAACACAATGTTCCTTTAATGCCTAACAATATAGTGTCATCAGTTGGATGTGCGTCGTAGAGCGAGGTATGGCTACACACACAAAAGCTGGCTGCCATAGTATGAAGTAGCTGCTGCGGTTCTGAGTCTGTCTATACTCACCTTGAATCGGAATGCAGAGAACCAAGGCATCTGTACGGACTAACTATGTTAATTTAAATAGGGGAATGTTCACGAGAACTCCTTAGCTCATTGATTCTATTAAGGAATAGAGCTATAGTTTGCAATTAATTTCTAGGGGGTAACTCTAGACCATATAAGTAGCTACAAAATGTCGACGACAGTTGGATCAGGCCATTATTTCTGAAAAGGATACATGGTTATCCGACGAGTCCATGGGTCTTGCATGCCAAATATAGTATACACAAGTTGAACCAGGGAGAATATTCCACAAGGGCCGGCCCTATAAGCGGTCGTCCGAACAAAAGGTTTTGTATGCTACCTGTTATCCATATGTGTATATATAACCCTTTGATGTATCTCCATGTCCATATTGCTACTATTGCACATCTATGAAGACCGGCCCTCAGCTGCATGGCTGGTGCTCGCATGCAAAAGTCTCGGAGACCCCAGGCATGTACCTCGATGCAGGATGGAATTTTCTCCACAGTCAAATGCATAACTACGTTTATGGCATTTTGTAAGGAGGAGGGCGGGGCTTATCCCTAGCCAACGCATGCCCAATTAATGGGCCCATATGACTCTTTAGGATCCATTGGTATACTTACAGAGGTGTATACTCGGTAGTTATGTCTAGATAATGTACACTTATAATCATTTCTCATATATCAGCCTTTCGAAAGTGTTGTCTAACCCACCCACCTTTAAGCTTGTGTTGGGGTACCCCAAAGTTCATGCATCAAAGCTAATTGCCCATGTCATAGGAACTTCTGGCGTACGCGCACCCAATCAGGAGGATCCTGTGTTTATCCGCCTCCGACAAAATATAACATGGATATTCCGTCGGGACTGGTATGCACAAATCCAAATTGATCCGATATCGCGCCGGAGTAACGTTCAAATTATCAACATCCGGTGCATGCAGGATCACCGGGCCGGCCTGGTCATGATATCATATATTAGACATTCCTAGCTAGTTCCCATGTGCAATCTGGGCGACGATCCTAGCTAGGCCTATTTCTTAATCGAGCTAGGTACCTGTTGAAGTGCTCGGAACCCCACACATATCATGATCAATATTATCCGTACACACTCATAAAGGTAGGCCAACAGCGTTTCGCACATCAAATTGGTCTTGACTGAACGCTTGGCTGCCCTGCAAGAAGAGCAGTCAGCAGATACTTGCCATATTTGATATGACGTGGGGTATGAATATTTATGGCCAATAAAGATCTAGATCTCCAAACAGAGAGGAAAACAAAAAATGTGTATATAACTGGGAATACCCCTCTTCTTGGAGTTTAAATTTTCCTAAGCATTCCCCTTTCATTCCTTTTTACGACCTTTTCCTTTAATTGTATGACAATGCTGTTTAGGAACAAGGCTATTGCCTTATTTGCTGCATTTTTTACTATATTACAGGGTGTATACTCTCAGTCGGACTGTGTCAATGCTCCTACAAACGCTACTGACTGTATTACAACATGCTTAAGTGCTCTTACTAACGTTACTCTAGAGTGCTCTACTGAGTTAGTACCATGCTTATGCGATCTTTTAGATGATGTTACTGGAGACTTGGCACAGTGCGTTGTTTGTGCTAATCTTCTTGATGTTGATGATGGTATTAGTGATTTATTAAACAAGCTTGATGGTTGTACTAATAGTATTCCGGCGGCTTGTGACAGCACTTCAGCTTCTTACCGGCCAATTGTACACTATACGCCTCCTAAAGGCTGGATGAATGATCCTAATGGCTTAGTGTATACCAATGGATTATGGCATTTATATTATCAATATACCCCGGATGAACTGAAATTGAATAATCCCAGCTGGGGCCATGCCACTTCGCCTGATCTTATTCATTGGACTACCCATCCTATAGCCATTAAATCTGACCCGCCTAATGATCAGGGGATATTTAGTGGATCGGCAGTAATTGATAGTGAAAACACTTCAGGTTTATTCAATGAAACGGTGAAAAAATCAGACCGAGTAGTTGCAATATATACATTGAATACAAGTGAAAAGCAAACCCAAGAAATAGCATATTCAACTGATGGAGGATATACATTCACCAAATACGCTGGCAATCCTGTAATAGATGTAGGATCGTCCCAATTCCGTGATCCTAAAGTGATTTGGCATGCTCCAAGCTCCAAATGGATTATGGCGGTAGTACTATCACAAAAATACCGGGTAGTCTTTTATGGTAGTAAAGATCTCTTACATTGGGAAGAGCTTTCGACATTTGAAGGTGGCTTTTATGGATACCAATATGAATGCCCTGGGCTTGCGGAAATCAAAATTCATGGCACTTCCCAAACTAAATGGGTGCTTTTTATTGGTATTAATCCCGGTGCACCTTTAGGAGGGTCTGCTACCCAATACTTTGTTGGTGATTTCAACGGTACGGATTTCATTCCTGACAATCATCAAGCAAGGGTAGCTGATTTCGGTATGGACTTTTATGCGTTTCAAACTTGGTTCAACCCCGAGACTACAGATACATATGGCATTGCATGGGCAAGTAACTGGCAGTACGCACAGAGCGTACCCACTTATCCATGGAGATCAAAGATGTCTATTCCCAGAAAATACACTTTAAAGACTTCAAAGTATAATGATGAGTATTCCGCACTTGTACTTGCGCAAGAACCAGTTGGTCTTACCGTGGGGCAAAGTATCAACAGTACACAGGTACCATTGACATTGAATGGACAATCTGGTGCGTTTGTATTTGATTTGGAGGTAGAACTGGCCAAAAGCGGAGATATCGATGATACAACGTTGTATATCCACGTTGAATCAAAAGATGGATCCAATAAATTACTTATAGGGGTAGACTTGTCGGATAATACCATTTATGTTGACCGGCATACTAACTCCAAAGCATGGACTCATCCATTATATTTTGAGAAAATTGGTACATATGTTCAGCCACAGAATGAGACAACTTCCTATAAAGTCAAAGGAATAATTGATAAAACATTGCTTGAATTATTCATTGATGATGGTACAACAACTCTAACCAATGAGTTTTACTTTGACAATGGAACTTATCCGGAGATAGTTCGAATTAACCATACAACCAACAACCTGTCACTGCGTCGTGCGTCCATTTCAGAAATCCAGGGTTAGATAAGTAGCATCGGCGACTGCAACAATTCAATGGTAAAGATGATTCAATGGCTAGATAGTTAAATAAGCAGTTACCATGTGTAATGCGACTGTGGCCGAATTCATCCAGGTACATTTGTAAATACTACTTTATACAAATAGGTTTGGTTGTTATGCGTTATATGCCCATGGGGCGGCCTGACGATCGGTTATATAATCCATCATTATAATATTATCCGCGTCTAATTTCTTTCCAACTTTTTAATTGCGAATTGTTTTTTACATCTACCCAAATATGGATACCGAAGTTACTGTGGATGGCCGCGAGTTCCCGCGGTATGATAATACCGACATCAAACCTTCTCAATTGGCCCTTTTGTGGCAAGAAATCACTGGACCAATTGCTCCTTATGTGAATTTACCCATTTTTATTGTTGTTTGTTTATTTGTATACCTTACCATTGTTTACACCACCATCTGTAGTGTTGCCAAAAATATTGTTGGGTATGGGTTACAGCAAATCATTGACGTCAATTTGGATTCTTCAGTTATTGATACTTCTGATTCAGATGTTGTTGCTGGTCAATTTACCCAATATATTCAATCTTTACTCAATGATACCAAAGAAATTGTGAATAATAACCAACATATTCTTCGCCAAGCCGTTTACTCGTTTTACCAACTTGTGCAATATACCGTTTTGGCGGCATTGACTGCGCAAACCATTTCTTGTTGTTGGTTATTCTATGTTTTATCTCGGCGGTTAAATAATGTTGAAAATAGATTTCAAGATGCTACTGATTCATTGACAGAAAATCAGCGGGTAATTGAATATGAAGTTGAATCATTGACCACTTCTTGGATGTCCAAATCACCTATTATGAGACTTGGTAATAGTGGTGTATCCTCTGCTAAAAGTGGTGGTCCGGGATCAAGTGGTTCTAAAGGTGCAAGTAGTAGTAGTGGTGGTACATCATATCAAACTAAAAACTCTTCTGCTGTTAGTGGCCCTTCTTCTAATACATCTTATTCCACTAATGCTGGTGAATTGAATAAAACAATTGGAAGATTCAATAATAAGATTGATGCACTTTGGAAAGAAGTTTCTCGTTTACGTGGTAACAATAATACTCGTACGAATGCTGGTTCTGGTACTGTCCCCACTGCAGCTTCTGTTCAACCTAACTCTTCTAATATGCCAATGATTGATTATGACACTGCATTGAAGTTACCTTTACAGTATGATCAATTCAAAAATCAAAATGAAGAGGTTGATGATAATAAACCATTATTATCGCCATTGAATACTCAATCTTATCCTGTTTCTGTTGGTGCTACTGGTTATACTTCACCTAAAAAGCGTGATAGTATTATTCGAACCTCATACGGGGAATTTAATGTTTCTACAGAAGAAGGTCGTGCTGAATGGGCAAAGGCTCTTAAATTGAATGAATTGAGTAAAGTGAAAGCTGAGAATATTGATGATGAAAATAAGGAGAATTCTGGTCCATTTGTATCACAGTCTATTGAGAATAGTACTGCTAATCAAACCGTTGATAGCACTCAAAGTAATACTGCGCCGGCTATTGTTCCCCCCTTGACATCTGACGAGTTGAAAGCACGATTGGAAGAAGCAGAGAAGAAACAATATCGTCGCTTATTTATACCTGGGAGGGGCTGGGTTTCGGTGAAAAGATTACAGGAAGAAAGCGCTATTCTTGAACAAGCTGAGCATGGTACTGTATAAAATTACGAATTATTAGAATTTTTTTTTTATGAGAATAAATAATGTGAGAGGTTAATATAATATGTTATAAGTTATGTTTTGTGTGTGCGTTTCCTTTTTAGTCTTTAATGCAGACAATAGTTTCCTTTATTCGTTGAATTTTCATGAATCGTATGCTCTTGTTGTTCCGGTTGACTATCATACACTACCGAAGAAATGGCTGCCCTATGAACTGCCAGCAGTTTATTTTGGTCGAGCCAATCCTCCACGTAGTCCTCCGGTAGTCGTTGTTCGCGGAAATATGCCAGCCACAGCCGCCAGTTATGTTGATGTGAGGGTGATTTGAAATGCTCAAAGAACGCTAGCTCTTCCTGGTGTCGTCTTAGTGCTGCCGTGGACATAGTAGCGCCAGGCGAGGTGATATAATAGTAACAGGGCTGGGATATTTCGCTGCTAGTACGAGACCAGTCACATAGCGCGCAATATAACGGTATGACCACGCATTCATTGGGCGTAGTCACGGTTGTTGTCGTGCCACTTGATGTTGCACTTGTACCTGTACTTGTGGTTGTAGTTGTGGTTGTAGGTGAGCTTGGCATTGCACTTCCAGAGGTCGCTATGGTGTCGTCAACAAGACATTCTTCTTGTATTGTTAACATGCTGTTTTGTCCAATGTGAACAGAGAAGACCGGTGAGACGAGTTAACGTCGGTTAACCCGGTACACGCGAGTTTACTAGTGTTGGCAGGGTACTGGAGAAATATATATGTGGAGAAAACGAGTCGGTTAGTGCTGTTCTTTTGTTTTAAATCCATTGATTTTTTTTTTTTTTCCTTTTCTCTGTATCTACCTCGGAGAAAGCCACCACCACCACCAACCACGTCTAAAATGCAAGGCTGCCTCAGAATAAAAGACAAAGTCTGAATGGGGGGACTTGTTTAGTTTTATTTTTATTTTTATTTTTTATTTTTGTTCCTTCCCTTAAGCACAACGTCGCCTTATATGCGAGAATGAAGTGACGCAGAGTTCACACATACAGGGTAAAGATTATTCTTTAGACTGCTGCCAGCACAGTTGTCGAGAAAGCGTGCTGAAAGGGTAATAACAAAGTAAAGAAACCAAAAATAAAGTAAAAAAAAAAAAAAAAAAATTAATAAAAAAAAAAGGTTGTCGCAATGTAAGACAGGCAGATAAGATATTATTCCAGACTTGCGAGCTTGCAAACTTCCTCCACACGACCCCGTTATTATTATTTTTTTCTCCCCTTAATATAAATATATAATATTCTCTTTTACCTTTAACGACTTTTCAGACAAACGTTCAGGACGGTTGCAGGTATCCGCTTATAGCAAGTGAATCAAAATGTGTCAAGACTGCTTAATCTTCGATTTTTCTTTTGTGAGGGTTTCGCCCACGCCCAGGTTACCTAGATACTAACCAACCCTAGCGTGTATTTGTTTGTTTATCCCTGGGCGGGTCGCCGAATACAAGCTTGCAAGTAGCACGGGTTGGACGTTCGAGAGGAAAGAAAAAAAAAGAGTTTGTGATGTGGAAAACTAAAAAGGTCGGCCAGTGAATAAAAAAAAAAAAAGAAAAGAAAAGAAAAGAAACTGATAAACCTTCTCGTAACACGAAACTTGCGCGTGTCTGCCCATATATATAACTGTCTCCGGGAGAATCCATAGCATAACCGTAAAGTTTCGTGTTACCGCCACCGGAGTTATCCGTCGAGCTTGGCTCTCCATGACTGCATGGCCAGGCTCGCGCGACCCAAAGTCTAAGGGCTGGTTGGTACCCACTTATACAAAGGATACCTATAGGTACCCTCCTAATGTTTCTCACTCAAACGTTAATTAGTACGGGTAAACTGTTTTTTGCAATGTAAACAAAAAAAAAAAAAAAAAAAAACAAATATAGAACAACTTGCCTGCGTAGCTACGAGTTATAAACGTTCTAGACATGTACCCTTCCATGGATCAATGATTCATTAACCTAAACCCAATTCTCCGGAATGTATGTATATAACGGCAATGGATAAGCAGTCATGACGGGGACCCAAGGAGTTATCTTATAACAAGCGCTCTTGCAATTAATTGTCGGATCCAAGTGAAACATGATCTACAGATCTAAACGTTTAATTTCAGTGATCGACAGGGGTAGAGATCTCGATATAACAAAAAAAAAAAAATAAAAGGAAAAAAAATAAAATAAAATAAAATTAGCTTTTCTAGTTGCTGTCAACTATTTTCTTCAGCAAAAAGACACCTTTTTTTTGTTTTTTCATGCTAACTTCATCACATGTTCACCCCTGAACATAAAATTTCAAACAAACTTTTTTATTAAAAAATTTTCCAGAATAAATAAAATGAATTTCGTATATGCTCGTATGGTCGGTAAAAATATTTTTACATAAAATTTTTTTCCCCAAACCATCCTGACTCAGTCTCCCCGCTTTGCCCCTGATGACCCGGCAAATTCCCTTGTGGAGATTGCTACACTGATAAATATGGTTATATATATATGTGATCAGCGTTTTTTCTTCTTCCCCTTTTTGGATTTTGACTGTTGGTCAGACTGTACAACGACCGTGCCTTGTTGAACATCTTCACCGGCATCAGCCAGTTTTTCCCTTGAATCAAGGAAAAACATCAAATCCCGTAATTGGTCCTGTAAATCCGTAACTTCGTTAGCCAACTTTGCGTTAGTTTCATTCAATGCATCGATCTTATCATTCATATTCTTATTCATGGCCACTACTTGGTCCTGCTCATTTCGTAATTGCTGTAACTGAGTCATCTGTTTAGCTGATTTAGCTTCATATTTCCGAACTTGCGACTCCAAGTCTGCGATTACTGACTTTTGTGCATCCACTGTGGCTAATTCTTGTCTCAGCTCATTTAAATTCTGTTCAGCTTGTTGTGCGCGCTTCTCAGCTTCCAAAACTTTATCAGCAGATGCCTTCAACATATCTTCATAGTAATCACGTTGACTTTCCAACTGCGAAGTTAAAAGTATCGTATACTGCTTGGCAATGTCTTCTTCAGGTTTAGATACGCTGCTTTTGCGACGATTTCTTCGCGTACTGCCACCACCACTGCCGCCGTAGCTACTGGTGCTGCTTCCTGCGACGCCTACCTCCACTAATTTGCCGTCAACTTCGTTCTGAAGCAGCCTGTGCACGTACCCGTCGCCTGCATAGTCCCATACCCGCTGGGTGGCTATATCCATAGCATAGCAGTGCGACGACGCCGTATAGTGGTCATATGCGTGCGCAAGGTCGTACCTGCCACATCCGATATGGCCGCAAATAAGACATACCCAAAGGTTTTGTGTCGAGTGGCATACCGCGCATTGGCTGGAACTATTACCGCCACTGCCGCTGCCAGTGATGGTACCGCCATCACTTGTACCATCTGATGTTATCATCATAGCGCTTTGATTGGAGTATCTGCAAACCGGACAACTGCCATCCCCCCATTTAGACAGACATTGGCAATGGAACGTGTGTTGGCATAAGATCGTAATCAGTCCCGTGACGCTTGCATCCATCCGTTCCAGACATACGGGGCAAGTGGGCAACTCT
Organism: Groenewaldozyma tartarivorans; assembly: GCA_030574255.1. Classification (NCBI taxonomy): domain Eukaryota; kingdom Fungi; phylum Ascomycota; class Dipodascomycetes; order Dipodascales; family Trichomonascaceae; genus Groenewaldozyma; species Groenewaldozyma tartarivorans. Next base: position 14,428 of record JAJMEQ010000048.1, on the reverse strand, counting down.
CGTAATGGTCTAGCAGTCGGTGGTACTGGACGTCCATCAGTGGGCACCGGTGAACTTTGTTTTTCCGAAGAGGAAGAAGACGTGCTCGCCGTAGCGGTGGTGACGGAAGTATCAGAAGTAAAAGGGTCTTCCACTAAATATGGCAGATCATCACTATTTTGGGGAATGACATGGGACTTGAAAGTGATAGTATCAATAAATACTGCATGACAATTTTCAGGTTCCATTGAATTAAATAATTTCCCATTGAATTCCAATTGAAATTCCCTTGCTTGAGACGTGTTTCTAAATTTGAGTAACACCATATATCTACTTGGTAAACTTGTACGAATCATTCTGAAATGACTAACATGGTTGACATATTTATCTCCAACAAATCCCAAGAAATCATTTGCCGTGAAATAACTTGGTACGGCAAGTATAGCAACAACCGATCCATTTTTTATATCCCTTGTGTCGCCTTGAGGTTGTTCGACTTCGCTAACCTCCGACTCTTCCTTGTATAACCGTATAACTCCATAACCCATAAATTTGCCTTTTAAGGGTAAACTTCGATATTTAGCATTTTCCGCCATATCAACCGTTTCGATAGATATTTGACCAAACCTCCAATCAATAGATTTATTTGTATCAACAGTAGTAGATTCTATATCTATTAGTTTACTAGTGACTTTATTTTGCCACTTTGCCACTTGTTCTTGTGTAGAACTTGATTGATTTACCGGTAAAAAAATATCCTTGCTTTTAAATACGTCAAAACACCAAGAATCAATTAACCCCGCTTCACCCCCTTCTTTATCCAAATTTAATGACCAATGAGGCTTGGCTTTCAAATGTTCTGAATACACTCCAGAGACCGCTGGATCCGTTTCCACCACTAAATGGTACATGGACCACCGATAACTGATATATATATCGCTAATATATTACGTTTTAAGTACTTTAATGCATATGCTTACGCTCGTTGACCGCCAATAGTTATCCTTATGTTTCGATTATCGCGATAAATTTTATTTTGAGCATCATTGTTCAGATCTAGCCGACCTATTATTGATTTAGACATGGCTACCAACTCTATAAAACTACTAGCTGGTGACGTTCACCGGGAACTGGCCGAAAGGGTCGCCGAAGGGTGTGTATAGCTTTTAGAAGGAAAAGGGGTGGGAGGATCCACTTCTACGTTTTTCCCTTTGTTAACCAGCGATCTAACATTTAGTCTTGGGATTCCACTTTCTAAAGTCAATATATTCAGAGACTCAAATAGGGAGACATCTATAACTATAGGTGAAAGTGTACGGGATGAGGATGTATATATTATTACCCAAATAGGGTCAGGTGATGTGAATGACCGGATTTTGGAATTGCTTATCATGGTTAATGCCTGTAAAACCGCTTCAGCTAGACGAATAACTGCAGTTATACCTAATTTCCCTTATGCTAGACAAGACCGTAAGGATAAGAGCCGGGCGCCCATCACTGCCAAGTTGATGGCCAACATGTTAGAAGTAGCTGGATGCAACCATGTTATCACTATGGATTTACATGCATCCCAAATTCAAGGATTTTTCGATGTACCTGTTGATAATTTATATGCTGAACCATCAGTTGTCAATTATATTTACAAAAAAGTAGATTTTAAAAATGCTATAATAGTTTCACCTGATGCTGGTGGAGCTAAACGAGCAGCATCATTAGCAGATCGACTTGATTTAAATTTTGCATTGATTCATAAAGAACGAGCAAGAGCTAATGAAGTTTCACGAATGGTGTTGGTGGGTGATGTAAAGGGGAAAGTATGTATTCTTGTTGATGATATGGCAGATACCTGTGGTACACTAGCGAAGGCTGCCGAGACTTTGTTAGATAATGGACAAGCATTAGAAGTTATTGCTATTGTTACCCATGGGATTTTATCTGGAAAGGCTACCGAGATTATAAATAAATCTAGATTATCGAGAGTGGTTTGTACAAATACTGTACCATTGGAAGGTAAAGATAAGATTTGTGATAAAATTGATAATCTGGATGTTAGTCCAGTATTAGCAGAAAGTATTAGACGGTTACATAATGGTGAATCCGTATCATATTTGTTCCGTCATGCACCAATATAAAATAGTCAAAAATACATTTTCTACTATAATATATATATATATATATGTTATAAAATTACAATCCATATTTTGCAAAATCGAAATGTTCAAGTGATTCAAGTAATTCGTGTTCACCACCTTCCAACAATTGAGTTCTTTCGTCTTCGCTTATAACCTTGAGGGCATCTTTGTGAGGAATCCAGATAACAGTGGCGCCTGCAGCCTTGCCTGCCTTAACACCAGGAATACCATCTTCAAATACCAAACAATTTTTGATATCGATTTCTTCTAACCCCTTTTCACGACGTTCTTGGTTGATAGATTCCAATGCTACGTGCCAAATGTCCGGGAAGGGTTTACCTCTACCTGGAGGAATTCTTGTATCGTCACCGGTAACTACTCGATGACCGAACAATTCAAACCCATGTTTTAAATGGCCAGTTTTCCTTTCATAGTTAAGTTTATGAGAAGAAGTGCCAAGGGCAAAGGGGATGTTATTTTTGTCAAGGTATTGTAACAGTTCCAAGGCACCAGGGAGAAACCTTGCATTGTGCCACTTGGTTTCTTGCTTTTCAGTACTTTTAGCAAACCATTCTTCAGGCGTATAAGGTAAATCCGCCCATTCAAGTAGTTTTTTTGATGCCGTAGGACCAGGTAACCCTTGTAACTGGATCTTAACGTCCCAGGGTAAGTTGGGTTTCCCGTGCTCGCTCAGCAGCTCATTGGTGACTTCAGTGTAGATGTCCTCCGTGTTCAGCAGGAGTCCATCCATGTCAAAAAGACATGCTAACGCTTTTACCATTTTATCGTAGTGAGTCACGGGGGAAAGCCAAGCTTTCCAAGATCAAAGTTTTTTGTCTTTTTAACTTTTTTAAATGTTTAAGTCGAGACACAAAACTCTAACGTTAACGTCATGACATATAATTAACTATAACGCGTTCGACAAATTTCCATTTGATACCAGATTTTACCTTTTATATACCTGGTACTTACAATTGAAACCAGGGGACTCGTTTACCCGGTAGTTTGGCGCACTGAAACAATGTTGACTTGACTCAAAAACGCGTTACTTGTACGCCTTAGAAAACTTCACGGTTTCCTTGGGAAATTTCAAGCTCGTGTTCCTAAGCTGTTGGGTTGACAAGCTTTTATGCACGTCGTAAGCGGTATATGTAATTAAAGCACAAAAAGGGCGGGTAGAAAGTTGTGTTTTGTGCTTTAGAAGAAACTTACAGGAAACTCACACACTTGTCTTTCTACTTAGCTATTAACATTCGTTTTAAACATATGGTATTTGGTTTTCGGTCAATGTTACTTAACAAGTGGCCTACACTCGATATGGGGTATGATACCCATAAGTTGTATACTAACATAGAGCCCAAGCCGGATCTTTCTAAGGATGGTGGGATTGACAAAAACTTGAGTAAATTGCGGGTTAGTACTAGTCGATTCTGGCGACGACGACAACGTCAAGCCATTATAATTTCATTTATAATTCTTTGTATAATGACATTATACTGGCTTGGTAATGACCATCAATTGAGTAATGGTAACTCTTATAATGCTCGAAAGAATCCTGTATCATTTAGTCGTCAATGGTCTGCATTTTTGGATTCCAGAAATGGTCAGACATATTTTAGATCATTCCCTGAAACTAATAGATATGTAAGCGGTAGTGATACTTGGCGACCACCTGACGTGTTTGATGGTAGCATTGTAATGGATATGAATCATATTGAATTGAATAATGGCCAGCCAATCATTGGCGTACATCCATTACGTCAAGATATTGCCAAATATGGAGAATCAACAGGTACGCAACGGATTTTCTTGATGGTTAAAACAAGTTATAAAACTGTATGGGATAGAATTCCTCTTAGTTTACTAACCATGTTGACTAAATTTAGTAATTTTGGGATTTACTCCGATACTGCTGCTTCGGTTGGTGGATATGAAATTGTTGATATTCTTGCAAGTCTACCGACGAACTTCATTTCTACTAGTGAACAGTTGAAAGTATATAGGGAATTAAGGGCATTACGAAGAAATGTACCATCAACTGGGAAGCCGCCATTTCTAGAAATGATTGAAGATGATGATAATCAATTAGAAAAATTCAAGCCACTGTTAATGCTTATGCATGCATATAAAAAGACAACTAATAATAATAATAATAATAATAATAATAACCTCGAATCATTGGTTTCGGATACTGGTAAGAAAGCTTCTCGGAAAAAACCCCCAATTGATTGGTATGTAATGGTTGATGATAATACTTATCTATTTGCGGAGAATTTATCGAGATACCTTTCAACACTTGATCCTCGAAAACCATACTATCTTGGCAGTGCCGTTGCAGGGTTTGATAAATTGTTTGCTCATGGAGGGTCAGCTATTGTTGTTAGTCGGGGCACACTTGACCAAGCATTTGATAACAAGGATAAATTGCTAATGCAATATGCTACTAAGAAGGCTGAACAGGTTTGTTGTGGAGATTATCTCTTAGCACTATATTTAGCCGAAGTGGCTGGGATAACTCTTGATGTTGATTTATCTGGATCAAGGTTTCAAGGCCAACCAATATCAAGGTTACCATTAACTGCCAATAATTGGTGTTCACCGATTATATCATTAACGACCACAACGCCAAAGGAAGTAGAAATTTTATGGGAATATGAAAAACTAAGAGGTGGTATACCATACTATCATACGTTATATAAGGATTTTGTTCAACCATATTTGCCACCTGACCAAACATTTTCAAAATGGGATAACTTTGCTCGAGATATTGAATATAGCTTAATGGATTTAGAAGACAAACAAGGTAGTAATGTTCAGTTGTTTGACGATAATGAAGAACTGGAATCGTTACAAGTGGCATTGACTAGACAGGCAGCAAGCTCTTTAAGTGGGTGTCGGTCAGTATGCGAGGGTAAATCTGATTGTTTAATGTATAGATATGACTCATTGAAGAATTATTGTGGGTTAGGATTATCTACAGTTATTTTAGGTGAAATGGTTAATCCAATTGAAGGCGATGAAGATCATACAAGATCAATTACTTCCGGTTGGGTCGTTCAACGTATAGTTGAAATGAGACGTACGTTGAAATGTGATGGATTATATAAATCATCGTCAAGTGAGGGAACTATCAATGGTCCTCATGATCAAGTAGAAGGTTGGTATTTAAGAGCAAGAGATCGATATCCTGATAATGATCCCTTGGTAGATTTATAACTGCTGGTTCAGTATATAAAAAGTAATATTTCTTTTTAAAAAAATAAAAAACCTATAACCTATTTAATAACAAAAAGATATTCTTAAAAACTAAAGGCACAAAATTAGAAGAAAAAAAAAAAGATTAATATTCAACATCTTCATCATCAGCAGGGGTATCAGTACCAACTTCTTGATAATCTCTTTCCAAAGCAGCCAAATCTTCTCTTGCTTCACTAAACTCACCTTCTTCCATACCTTCACCAACATACCAATGAACAAATGCTCTTTTGGAGAACATTAGATCGAATTTACGATCTAATCTACTCCAAGCTTCAGCAATAGCAGTTGTATTAGATAACATACAAACAGCTCTATCAACTTTAGCTAAATCACCACCAGGTACATGTTGAGGAGGTTGATAACAAATACCAATTTTGAATCCAGTTGGACACCAATCAACCAATTGAATTGATTTTTTAGCCTTAATTGAAGCAACTGCTTGTTGAACATCTTTATTAACAACATCACCACGATAAAGTAAACAAGTAGCCATATATTTCCCATTACGTAAATCACATTTAACCATTTGATTACTAGGTTCAAAACATTGATTAGTAATTTCCGCCACTGAATTTGCTTCATGATTAGCCTTTGCTGCACTTAAAACTGGTGCATAAGTAACTAATGGGAAATGGATACGAGGATAAGGAACCAAATTAGTTTGGAATTCATTAAGATCAACATTTAATGATCCATCGAATCGTAATGATGCAGTAACAGAACTGACCACTTGAGCAATCAATCTATTCAAATTCTCATAAGATGGACGAGCAATATCCAAATTACGTCTGCACATATCATAAATTGCTTCATTATCAACCATAAATGTACAATCAGAATGTTCCAAAGTAGTATGAGTTGTTAAAACCGAATTATAAGGTTCAACAACACTAGTAGAATTCTGAGGAGCAGGATAAACAGCAAACTCCAATTTGGATTTTTTACCATATTCATGACTTAATCTTTCTAATAATAATGCACCAAATCCTGAACCAGTACCACCACCAAATGAATGAGTAAATAAAAATCCTTGTAACCCATCACAATTATCAGCAACTCTTCTAACCTTGTCCATGACATGGTCAATCAATTCTTTACCAACAGTATAATGACCACGAGCATAATTATTTGCTGCATCTTCTTTACCAGTAATTAATTGTTCAGGATGAAATAAATTTCTATAAGCGCCATTTCTTACTTCATCAACAACGTTGGGCTCCAAGTCAACGTAAATAGTACGTGGCACATACTTGCCACTGCCGGTTTCACTGAAAAATGTACTAAATCCTTCATCTCGAACTCCTCCTTTACGATCTGGTGATAAATATCCATCAGGTTGAATACCGTGTTCAAGACAGTAAAGTTCCCAACAAGCGTTACCAATCTGGCATCCGGCCTGTCCGACGTTAATGGAAATGACTTCTCTCATGGTTGGGTATCGCTAGTAACAAATCAACCGTCGTTGCGCGGGTGAAGAAACAACAAAGATAGAAGATATAGAAAATAAAAAAAAAAAAAAGCTGAGGCAAAAAGGGGGGAAGTAAACAAATTGTAACTGTAATCTCAAAATGTTGTTGCTTTTAAATTGCGTAAACAAACCCGATCGGATTTTGTTACTAATCCAGGTAGATCTAAAATTTACGCGTAATATAGGCGTCACGTGATTCTGGACCAATCATAGTTAGCCATGTTTTGTAAAGTGTGTGATTCATTCATTCGACTGCCGTTGGCTATATTTTCTTACAACTTGTAAGTAGAGCTAATCTATTTGGAAGTCCATGGAATAGCGCGTCCAGCATTTATGAGCTGTTTATACTATAGACGAGTTATTATAGTGAGTTACTACTATGATAACTGTAGAATGTAGTAGAATTACACACCAAACTGTCTATAAAAAGAGACTAATTTACAAAGTCTGTCTTCGAAACGTCGCTATAACGGTTTATGGGTGAAGCATCCATTATAAATCCATATTCCTTTCAAATTTGGGTAAAAGGGGGGCGGGTGGATTACATAATCTAAAGAGGACGTCTGACTAAGCGTTCGGGTTGTCTAGTCATGTGACACATTAATGTTGTTACGGTGAATTCAACCGGAAAAATTAAAGTTAAGGCCAGGAGGTGGGTTGTTCCGAAACGCATCCCAAAAGTGTCCGGTTTTTCCCCGGAAACGGGCATTGCGGAAACACAAAGAGGAAACAGCTTGTACCAATATTTTGTGGGCCAATTGAGCGATGGGGACCCGGGTGGTCTGACCATAACATAACATATATGTTTGAAATAATAACTATTTGCCATAGCCATTCAAGCTTCAACGGCTGGGTCCGGAGACGCCAAATAGTCCAGTAGTTAACTCTTTTTTTTTGCCATTCTCTGAGAAATATCTTTAATTTATCTTTTTTAAAATAACAGCATCTAACAAAAATATCTCTCCATTTTTTTTGTGTTGTTCAGCTGCAACAGAGTTTTTTCCCCCCTTTACCTATTTTTTCCGGGCGGGTATAAAAATCACCTTTTGAACCTTCTATTTGTTTCCTTCTCCCCCCCCTCCCCTTTTTTTTGACTTTTACTTCAGCTTTCACTTTTACTCTCACTTTTTTTCTTCCCTAATATCACAATTTGTTCTTTTCATCTTTGTGGTTGCTTTACATATCATCATCATCTTTGACGACCCAGCTCATAATTTTGTTGCTGGTAGATCTTCTATAAACGGTTAACCTTTTTTTTATATTTTGTTACTCCACTTTTTTATCGATTAACGGGATTTTGTTAATTTTACCAAAATATCAACTACAATGACCATTTCACCCATTGAACGAGCTGAACAGATTGCCAAGGAGTTTGAAATCACTCCGGAGGAGATTGAGAAATGTGTTGAGCATTTTCTGTTCCAGGCAGATGAAGGTCTTAATCATCCTAATGAACGAGGGTTAGCAATGATTCCAACATTTGTACAAGGAGTTCCTACTGGTAAAGAAAAGGGAACATTTTTAGCAGTTGATCTTGGCGGTACCAATCTACGAGTTTGTTCGGTTCAATTGAATGGTGATAGTACTTTTGATATTGTTCAACAACGTACTCCTATTCCCAATGAAATTATGGTTGGATCAATGAAACCATTTTGTGATCATTTAGCTTTAGAAGTTGAAAGATTTTTGAAAACTCATCATCGTGCAAGTTTAACTGAAGATTCAATTAGGAGATTCAAAATGGGATTCACTTTTTCATTTCCTGTTGATCAAACTGCTTTAAATTGTGGTAAATTAATTAGATGGACAAAGGGATTTGATATTAAAGATGCTGTTGGTCAAGATATTTGTGTTGGATTTCAAAAGGCATTAGATGATCGAGATTTACCAGTTGATGTTTCTGCATTAGTTAATGATACTGTTGGTACTTTAATGTCAAGAAGTTATACTAAGAAGGGTGATGGTCGTACACTTGTTGGTTGTATCTTTGGTACTGGTACTAATGGTGCTTATAGTGAAAAGATTAAAAATATTGGTAAATTTGATACTTCATCACATCCTGAAGTTACAAGTAAAATCATGTTAATTAATACTGAATGGGGTGGATTTGATAATGATTTGAAAACTATTCCGAATAATCGATTTGATCAAATGTTGGATTTGAATACTCCTAATCGAGGATTTAATATGTTTGAAAAACGTATTAGTGGAATGTTTTTGGGTGAATTGTTTAGATTGGTTGTATTAGATCTTTGGAAGGATAAATTTGTTTTATCTAATTTGGCTGGTTCCAATGCTGCTTTAAAAACTCCTTGGTCAATTGATACTTCAGTGCCAAGTGATATTGATGCAGATAAAACTGATGATCTGAGTGGTATTGCTAGAACCTTGGGGTTGACGTTTGGTAAGCCATTTGGTGAAATGGACGCTACCACTTTGGAAGAACGTAAAGCTTTGCAAGTTGTTTGTAGAGCTATTGGTAAACGGGCGGCTTATTTGTCTGCTGTTCCCTTGGCAGGGTTAATTATTCATACTAAGGCATTCGATAAGTTTGAAACTATTGATATCGGTGCTGATGGTTCTTTAGTGGAATATTATCCTGGGTTTGAAAGAATGGTTCGTGAAGCTTTAAGAGGAATAAAAGCTATTGGTGATAATGAAAAACGAATTGAATTCGGTATAGCTAAAGATGGTTCAGGAGTTGGAGCTGCTTTATGTGCATTGGTAGCTTAAAAAAAAAGAAAAGAAAAGAAAAGAAGAAAAAAAAAAAGTAATTGTTTTGTTTTTTCAGTATCCTTTCATTAGTATATATATATTAACATGTTATTATTAAAATTTCATTTCTATTATGCTATATTATGTACAATAAGTTAAGGAATATTTGAAGGATGTAGAATATTAGATAATGAACTTTTTTTCTTATCATTACCTTCATTTTTTTCCTTATTTTTATTATCATCAGTATTAAAATTTTCATTAGTGTCATTAGGTTTGGGGTCATTATCATTATTTTCCTCATCATTATTCTCATTATCTTCATTCTCATCAACCTCTTCATCGTCATCATCTTCATCATCATCATCATCATCATCATCATCATCATCATCATCATCATCATCATCATCATCATCATCATCCTCCTCTTCATCGTCATCCTCATCGTCATCCTCATCGCCATCCTCATCGCCATCGTCTTCATCCATAACTTCGCCTTTATTTTTGGCTCTTTCACGTTCACTTTTAGCCATTATGATCCTATTACGTAGAGTTACATCTCTAGGTATACTTCTATTATGTTCAGTACGCCAGCCTTGTCTTTTATTCTGGAACCATATCTGTACAGTTCTTGGAGTCATGCCAAGCTCAACCGCTAATTGCAAACGACGTTCAGATGAAGGGAAAAACGTTTCATTGAACACTTCATTCAGCCTTTCAACTTGTTGAGCAGTCGCCCGTTTGCGTTTAGGTTTCACTCCTGGTGTTCGACTTGTAGGGTTAATATTTCTAGTCTTCGGTGTAGTGATTGTAGATGAACTCGCACTTGAGGCGGGTTGTTGCTGACTATGTTGTTGGGGTTGCTCAGGTATATCGCTCAACCTTGCGCCAGTATTGGCAAAAGCGGGAGGAAATATCATTGTGGTCACTAGTTTCGACTCTTCAGTTGGATGTCGAGGTGCATTAGACTGATCTGAACTTATAGGTGTAGATGCACCTAGAATCGAATGTAACGAGGGTAACATTGTAGATGATGATGAGGATGAAGATGAGGATGTTGTTGTTGTTGTTGTTGAATTTTGCTGGACATTTGTTTTTAAATGCGATTGTTGAGGTGAAGTTGTCCGTGGTGATACAACTGGCGGTGATCCCAGACTGGTAACCGAATTCGACCGACCATGGACAAGATCAGACGATGCAGATGATACTGAAGATACTCTTGAATCCTGATGATGCGAGAATGCTCTGGGTCGTGGCTGGGTCGCCGGTGCCATTGTCCCGGGCATTGGGAAGTATCCAGAATTTTGCACTTGGCCATACGGTTGCTGAAACTGCTGCTGCTGCTGCTGTTGTTGTTGTTGTTGCTGCTGCTGCTGCTGCTGCTGCTGCTGCTGCTGCTGTTGGATCATTTGACTTTGCATGGCCATTTGGTACTGATAATACCGGTAAACGTCTTCATTCTGGCTTCCGGGGACGACTGGCGGCGGAGGAGGCTGACCGGGCGTCCAATATTGAGGAATTGGGGAGAAATCGTACCCCCCACGATTGACCGGTCCCGTAGAATAGTAAGGTGACTGTGGCTGGTAGTAGGAGGACGGAGGGTGAGAAAGCGGATGTGCAGGTGGAGGAGCTGCTTGTAAGCTTGGAGTGGGGGTTAATGGCTGATGATACTGTTGGGTGGTACCCATGAAACTGTTTCTGAAATATTCGGTACCAGCCCCGATTGTTGAAGTGGCTGGCACTTGGTTGGGGTTAGTGTTTTGTGCTTGCGGGTCGTGTAGACGGTCATTGTTATGACCAGTACCCGGTGGAGGCCAGCTCATTTTTTTTTTTGTGTATGTATGTGTGTTATTATAGTGATAATTGGTGGTGAGATGTGGAGGGAAGATGGAGTTTGTAGAGATTAAAGATAATAATATCTCTCATCAATAAGATACAATAATAAATATTCCCCGGAGTGATTGAAAATGAAATTTTGAAGATGAAAACCAAATATCGAGGGCAATATACCGGTTAAGTGTGGAAAAAATCGTTGATTCAATATTGTTGAATAGTTGGTGATGATTTTTAAGGGGGGTGGTGCAAATAGAATATTGTATTGTATTGCAATATAATTGACTGTGATGACCAAATATTAATCTGAACTTTCTTTTGCCTGATATATTAAATTTATATCTGGAGATTGATTATGAATTCAATTTGATAAAGCTAGGAGATGTATATTTCTGGCCTGATAGATATCCACCGGGGTACTTGGATACTTGGAGGGTGTTCCAAGCTTTGCTTGTGCCAATAAAAAAAAAGGGAGATTGGAGATGTCGTTTGAAAAGGGGTTGAAAAATAAGTGGTTGGTTGGTTGGTTGGTTGGTTGGGTTTGATTTTTTATTTTATTTTTATTTTTTATTAATTTTTTGTGTGGACGTAAATAATTTGGTCTGGTCCTTGCGCTAGATATCCTTTTTAGCAAAAATAAAAATAAATTCTTCTTCTTCACGCGATCGATGAAAAAAAATAAAAAAAAAAAAAAGTGTTAATATTGCTTGTGCCTCTATTCGAATCCCCAGCTAGGCCAACTTTCTCCAAATATTTAATTATTTTTCAATTAATTATTTTGGGGTAGTATTGCGTTGATAGAAAAGTTGGAAACAAAGTTGAATAGAGATATCCCCCAAAAATGCAAAGAAAATAATAAATAAAGAAAAAGATTCATATATATTGAGGAAGGAAGAAAGGAAATGAAAAAAAAGGGGGGGGAAAGATGCCTCCTTTTCAACAATTTTCAAAAAGGTAAACAGAGTTTTGATTTGTTTTGTTTTTTTTGTATTTTCTGCAAGGAAGAACGGGGATTCGGGGAATAAAAAGAAGAAAAATTGGTTGATAAATGTGATGAGTAACTTTTGAACTTTGAACATGGATCCACCTGATGTTATTTTGTTACTTTGATTTTATTTTATATAACATCATGTTATATATATAATTCAATCAATTTTTGTTATCCAAAAACACTTTTGTCAGAAATGGCATGTTATATAAATATATATAAATATATAATAGATGTTTGCTGGGAATAAGATTTTCTAGGAAATCAAAATATTGGAGATGGGATTATATTAAAAATAATCATGCAAAACGCGGGTATTTATTAAATTTGGAACCGAGATCGCTTAGATCCATCACTTTTTTTATTAATATTAGCGTTTTTTGCGCATTCGTTAACTTTAACATTAATTTACAATGTCTTAAAGATATCATCAGATAATTATATATTATTAATGTTATTAATATTAGTTAACAATGTTATTATGATATTATGTTATTATGTTATTATGTTATTATCAAATTCCTTTTGTAAAAGATTATAGGAATTTTGTAAGATTGGAATATAATCAATTAAAAAAGGATCTGATTCATTTGACCAAGGGGTTTGAATACGTTTATTTGTTTTGCTGTATTCATATAATGCTTTTATATTTATAATATCAATGACTTTAACTTTGAATTTTTGTAATAAATCATTTAATGCATTTGCAGCATATTTACCACCTGAACTACCATAAGAAATAATTATAGCTGGTTTATTAGCAAACTCAAAATATAAATGATCAAATAAATTTTTTAAATCACCTGAATATGAATGATTATATTCAGGAACAACAATACAAAAGGCATCAAATGAATTAACTAATTGACTCCATTGTTGAATCTTTGGATGATCATAATCTTTTGAATTTTTAATCCATAATGGAGGAATCTCATTAATAGGTACTCCAATTAAATTAATAGGATTTGTTGGTGTAACTACTGTACTTTTAAATTGACTATTATAATTAGATTTTTCCAAAACTTGTTTAGCCCAATCAGTTAATCCCAAAGCATTTGACTTGATTCTGCTTGAACCAACAATAAATCCAATAGATTTAATACCATGAGTCATTTGGCCAAATTATAAAAAAAAAAAAAATAGAAATTCAGATAATAATAATATTGAGAGTTTTGGAGATAATTTATACCCTTTACTATCGATATGATATCGATATTTCAAATAATTGATAGGGTCAGTCATTATCCGATTTCGGATCGTAATTCCGAGTATCCATACTACTGAATTCATCGAATATATATAACATAATAATATATATAAGTATATCTTACTATCAGTATTAATCCTAATCCTATGGATAGTATAGTAATACCAGGTATAGACTTGGTTTAAATGTTTCTTCACAGTAAGTATCTGTTCAACGATATACGTATACTATTGGATAAAATCCTATGGCTGCACGTAGTAATATACTGTATATACGTAATAGACAAAGAGGGCGCAAGGCTTGATTTGAGTGAGTGCATTAGAAATTCACGTGCTTGTCGTATTTCATTAATGCCTTGTTCGATCGATCGTGGCATTTGTACCAGCACTGGATTATATGCCTTGAAATTATATATAACTATATATAATAGGACAATAATACAGTATTATACAAAGGAGAAGGAAATTCGGGTAGAAATGAGTTGGAAGCTCAATTGGGAGTTGAGAATTTCCCAAAACGAACATTCGAATATCACCACGTGATATTTACCGCTATATTACGTAGGTTCCTACTAAAAAACATTTACTACGTAACTATAAATATTATTATTATTATATTATGGGTAATAATAAAAATAGTGGCAACCAAACAAAGAAAAGATCTACTTGTTTGCTCATCGATCCACGCCTTGCTAGCAAGCTCAATATTACCAGTTGGTGGAATTTCCCCATAAAACCAACATAGCCATTAGCCACTATAATTTCGTCATTGAAAACAAAGAACTACCACTGGGATTATTATTATTATTATTATTATTATTATTATTATTATTATTATTATTATTATTA
>JAJMEQ010000047.1:0-78411 GCA_030574255.1 Groenewaldozyma tartarivorans | reverse complement strand
CGTTTTAATCGATCAAACCGGATCGGTGGTTAAACGGCTGAGTAGTAGATTACGGTAATTATTTGATCATGATCGTATTGCTCTGCAGTGCATGCGCAGCTCCTTCCCTTACAAGGCCGAGCGCGCTGAGTGCGCTTATCTCTCTCCTCCAGTTATATACATGCACAAACACTGGAAAAATATTATATGCCTCTTGTACCCTACCCTTTAACTTGACGGTGGGTTTTCTTCTTGACAAGTTCTTGTACCGGCAACACCTCTCTTTTTTTCTTTCTCTCTTTTTCTCAGCTGTGTTGCACACGGACACTGAACTTTTCGAAGGACCGTTTGCAGTTGCGTTCCCGTAGGCCAAGACAGTCTTGTGATAAGTAAGTTACCCGCGGAAGAAATATTTAGGCGGTGCAAGTGGATCGCTAACATTAAGGGATACACAGAGTAAACTTTTTCTCTATTTTTTACTTGTATAAGCCAGAACGCCCGCGGAGTATAAAGAAACCAAAAAAGAAATAAATATTATCTTGTGCATTTTGCTCTGTTCGGGCAGGCCGTTAGCATACTCAATTGGGCCAAACTCGGGTGAACTTTATTGTGAAATATCTCTTCAGGTAAGAGCTCACGATTCTAAGTTTTAGGTGTACTCGGCTGATTATTTTTCTTTGGAAAAGCGTATACGGTTGCCCCACCGTTTTATTGTGCGTTTTCTTTCTAAAAGGATTCTACGAGGGTATCATTTTGCATTCACATAGACAATTGGGCTTGCATTGGGTCAATTGAAAGTCGAGAGCCTAAGTCTTACTCTCACACTTTTTATTCTTATTTAAACAAAGGTTGGCTGATAGAGGAAGTCTGGTGGGTCGAGTAACTAACCTTAACCTTGTACGGGCCTCTTTGACAATCACAACCGGCACTTTACAGAGTGCGCGTCATTCAAACTTGGCTCTCGGAACTCAATTGCTTTCTCTAAGATCATATTAGAATCTCTACTACTTAGCATACTGGCGAAGAAAGTTTCATTTTTCTACTTTGATTAGGGTTTTCCAGTCGCCTTACTTGAATAACTTTCATTAGATTACTCAATTCTGTTGTAAGATTTCGAGCAGAAAAACGGGGCATAGCTAACAGCTGACTTTCCGATTCTTTTTGGTTCTGTCACCATTTGGTTAAGCTCATACTGAACACCGCTTTTGCATTACAGGAAAAAAAAATACGAGCGGGCTTCATCGGTCGGATATACTGTACCTGAAAATCTCTTTAGCAAAAAAAGAAAGAGAGTCTAACTATTTAATACTGGTGAAAGGTAGGTTGATATAACTATATTTGCTCGGAAAATTCGGGCGAACCAAGTTATTATCGCATCTCAAAGCTGTCGAATCTCCTTTTTGCATCCAGCAATTGGTCATTCATTTTGCTGTCTTATTTATATCACCTTACTATTCCTACAAAAGGTAAGCGGGCACCCCCACCCAGCTTCTGCTCTGAAAGACCCTCTTTAGGTCCCGTTCAAGTCGGTTATCGAAGATCTTTGAAGATTAACGACCTCCGACCCTAGAAAAAGAAAATAACCTAAACGAAACTTTATCCAAGCTAAAGGGCTTGCTTCTCTTTTGAGAGCATCTGCGGTTCGCGTTTTTTATAATAATTATCATAAATTTATCGCCCAATCAAGATTGAAGAGCGACGCACTGGAACTTTTCGGGAACTTTTCTGAGTTAGAAAAGTATCAACGCACACACATTTATATATATATATATATATATCTATCGTGTGAAGGCCTGGCGTACAGACAATTGCATTAGTGACGAAATTATACGGTTGACGACTTAAGATTTTGTTCATCCAAGATTATATTGGATAAGGAACTTTTTATTTTCTTTTACTCCATTTTATTTGCTCTTCATTTCTCAATATAGACCCTGTTATCATGGATGGAATACATACTGGACCTCAGCAAGGTATGAAAAGAAGGAGAGGAAGACCTCCCAAGAAACCTCCAATTGATACTCAGACAATGTCAATCAAGCCTAGGATCCCCACTGCGCAAGATCATAATGGGCCCACATTTTCATCATTTCAGACTTCCATACCGACTTTCAAGGCGACTATTGTTCAGCCGAAACAAACAGTAGATACTAATATACCAATAGAGGGGAATTTCTATTCTAATAACCAAATCTACTCGACTGTACCTTTGCAAATACAGCAGCAACAAAATTTCTCAATGAATCAGCATTCCAAGCATTTTGAACAAATTGGACATTCAACTTCATGGAACACTCAAATTGATCCGAAAACTCCTCTTCTAGCAGCAAGAGAAGCACTATCAATTGGTAGTTACGAAAATGTGGTAGATACTGACCCTACTAGTGCTAGAGCAGGCTCTAGACATGAAGGACTAGGAATTTATATCAGCCCCCAATCACCACATGTGGATACAAATTTTTTATATACTGACTCAGAATCTATTCATTCCATTGGCTCTTCTTTTGCAGAGAATAATGAGCTTGTAGGAGGGGAGTCCCCAGCATATGATAGAAACTGCCAACCGATACTTCAATCTTCTCCTGTGAGACAGGATTATTATTGCCCTCCATCTAATGTAAATACAACTGTTAATGATAGTGGATATTTTATGGACAACTATTCTGAGAATCAAATCTCTCCTACTCATGATATGGATGCGTATTCAAATGTGACGGAGCTTCCTCCAAAGTATGAAGAGGATCTGCATTATTCGGTTCCATTCACTAGATGTCAATCCGAAGGCACCACAAATGTGTATATTGAATCAAAGGACAATTATCTCAATAGAAGGGTTTTGGTGTCTCGCCATGGTTCGATAAGTTCTCTGAA
The DNA here is from genome assembly GCA_030574255.1 of Groenewaldozyma tartarivorans. Classification (NCBI taxonomy): domain Eukaryota; kingdom Fungi; phylum Ascomycota; class Dipodascomycetes; order Dipodascales; family Trichomonascaceae; genus Groenewaldozyma; species Groenewaldozyma tartarivorans. The sequence goes on along the minus strand of JAJMEQ010000047.1, from coordinate 75,561 downwards.
GTCATCACGAGAACAATTTGTATATTCACCGTCTAGATCTACATTGAATGGAAAATCTCACCCAGAAAGCTCCTGGCCATCAATGTCAAGATCATTTTCTACTACAAATATTTATGATGCATCTACTGAACCACCCCCACTAAAACGGAGAATAAGTCTTAATATATCAGATGGTAGGGCTGTTATTGCACAGGCCCCCACGACACCACTAACTCACACAGCAGTTAGTGAAAGACATACTTCACCAATAAGAAGATCACAAACTTATAGTACTATGAGAGATTTTAGAGTGGATCTTGATAGGTCAAGACATCATGCCACACCTAGCAGAAGAACTTCTGTTGAACCATTGTTCCCTAGAGCGAATCAAGAAATTTATGATGATGGAGATCAAGATTCTATCAACAATATCCATGGAAGTCCATCACCTGAGGATGACACAAGTTTGCAAAGTGACGGTGAGGAATTGCAAAGAGGGATTGCTCAGTTCACATTTGAAACACAGACTCCTTCTAGGCTTTCGCCTGGAACTGGAACAATCAGCTTAGAACAAAGGCCCCCTACACCACCAATTATAAAGCATCAAGAGGATATCGCCTCTAATGATGATGATGATGGCACTGTTACCATAGGAGCATCTGAATTCCAATTTACAGATACTGACGCACGTGAAGCACTTAGAAGAGCATTATTGAATAGAACTTCCTCAGGGTACCTAAATCCTGAGACTTCTAGAGCCACTAAAGTGGAGCAGGGGTACGATAGTTTTCAAGTATTAGCATAGAATTTAAATAAGATTAACAAAACCCACTTGGAAATTAGCTTCAAAGTTTAATGGTAAAACAATAATGTGACCTTTTCTATTCTCAGTTAAGGCTGTAATTAGGAAATATAGAGTTAATTAAGAGGTAACATGACAGACTTCAAAATACTTGTGTGTAAAGGAAGTTAGGCTCTTTCCCCGTTATTGTTGCCTATATTGGCATCAACCGTTATCGTAGAACTTCGTACTGAGAGATAGATGAGCATTTACCCATATGAATTTAACATCTGCCCCCCGATCTCCACACAATTTTAGCGTACTTGAATTTTACTATCATCGAGCTGGCGCTTGGATCAAATTATATCCATCGTTGGTCAATAAGAGTATGGGAAAGCAAAGGCTTTTTCGTAATTCTACACCAAGCAAGCTAATCTAATAGGAAAAGAACTCTTGTATGAATCAGCTTACATATTGTTTAACACCCTCTGATACAATTTGCTCAAAAGCTCATACATTTTAATACCGAGACATTTTTATTTTTCAATCTAACCTCGAACATTTTAATAGTTTGTTTCTTATCAAGTGTAATTGATATAATGGAAGCTGATACACGACGACATTTATCTATCAGTATACCTGGTAGGAAAAGCTCAAACGCACCTCCTCCTTTGCCATTGTCATCTGTTCGTGGAGCGGCCACCTCCGCAACTGGTTCGAGTCCACCATCTCCATACCCTCCGAGTCCATCATTGTACTCACCACCAAGTCCCAAAGCACTTTCGTATAAAAGGCAGAGAAGAACATCATCACAGGTTCTGATACCACCAATTCAACCACAAAAGAATAGAGGGCCTCGAAACGATAATAGTTCAATTGCATCAAACGGATTCATCGGAGGCAATGTCAGTGCAATTGAAAGCTCAGGAGGTGAGGATTTGTCTCAGAATTCGGACATTAGTGATGACAATACAGATAGCGCAGGACCGCTATCTCCTGCTAAAATGCGGAAAAATTCAATTACAGGGAATGCAGTTGCTTCGGGTGCATATTTTCTTATTGGTGCTCAATTTTTTGCCAAATTTGTAACTTTTGCATTAAATCAATTATTAGTTCGTTGGGTAGGTCCAGGGATGATTGGAATAAACGCACAATTAGAACTACTATGCTCATCTATTTTATTTTTCTCAAGAGAGGCTATACGACTAGCATCACAACGTCAAACATTAGTAGGTAAATCACCTGATGGGTTCAGGTTTGAAGGTGGTGTAGTAAAAGGCACTGAAAGTGGGACTGTCCAAGAAGTTATAAATATTGGATTTATACCTGTACTTTTGGGGGCACCTTTGGCTTTTACTCTATCATTTGCATTTTATTATTTCGGGAAGGATAATGGAGGTCCATATTTAAATATTGCCATATCATTATATGCGATATCTGCTATTATTGAGCTTATATCAGAGCCATGCTTTTTGGTTAACCAATTGCAAATGGATTTCAAGTCTCGAGCTTCAATCGAATCCTTGGGTGTATTTGCACGATGTATCTTAACATTTACCATTTCATTGATGGTTAAAAACCGTGTACCATTATCTTCTTCATTATATAAGGATACTACACAAGAAAATAACTCTGAAATGTTTCAAATTATTGCCTTTGCAATAGGACAACTTATTTATAGCTTGGTCCTTTCAATATTGTATTGGATTCTGGGGATTTCACGACATAGAGACGCTCAATATAAGTTATCTAAAATACAAGCAGTTATTGTTGATTCAGGAGCACTAGCTCAAAAGGAATATTTTGATTCTGAAACAGTTAAATTGAGTAGATATCTATGGATGCAAATGGTTTTTAAGTTTTGTTTATCAGAGGGAGACAAGTTCTTGGTCTCTATCATGCTTCCTATAACTCAACAAGGAGTTTATGCATTGGTAAGTAATTATGGGTCATTACTTGCAAGACTTTTATTTCTTCCAGTTGAAGATGCTCTAAGGAACTTTTTCTCAAAACTAGATGGAGTAGCCTCGAATATTAAAAACGGGAAAACACAAATATCAACATTAGGTGCTACAGTTTTGAGTAATGTTATGAGGTTTTACATGTATTTATCAGCACTAGCAGTTATATTTGGTCCATTGGTTGCACCATTCCTACTGTCGTTTGTTGTGTCAAACATATGGATGGAAACAAATGCTGGTGAAGTTCTTGGAATATACACAATGTATATCCCATTCATGGCATTGAATGGTAGTCTTGAAGCATTTGTTCAATCTGTAGCTAGTCCTGAAGTCATTAGAAGATTGAGTTGGATCTCAGTTATATTTTCAGTAATATTTATTTTATCATCATATGTCCTTATGCATATATTTGGCCTTGGTGCACAAGGGTTAGTTTATGCAAATATGATCAATATGACACTGAGAATAGGATACTGCATTTGGTACATAGAAGGGTATTTCCAAGATTTGAGTGTATCAGAACAAAGGGCCAATGGAAATTCTCAAACTTCCCCTACAGATGAAAAAGCAGACGTTACAAGCTTGACAAGACGGAAATTTGGATGGCTACGTAATGCGATGCCAGATAAATATGTAGTACTGCTGGGAGGCGCGATAGCTGCAGCCGCATACCAAATTGACACAGTGAATTCTTTTGATAAATTTTTGAAACAAGCTGGACTTGCATTGCTTTTTGTATCTTCTGCATTGCTTCGTGAGAGAAAAATAATATTGAATGCCTTCAACAATAGAACAATTAAAACGAAACCACATTCAGACTAAAATAACCGGTAGAAAATGCAACGTAAAAAAACACATATTCAACTATACAGTTTATAAATAGTCTGATAAATAGTAATAATAATAATAATAAAAAAACAACATAAAACAACAACAAAAAAATAATGTTCAGTTGACAGATTGCCTGCATATGGGACACTCTGAATGTAATTTGATCCATTGGGCAAGACACGGTAAATGAAAAACATGAGAACATTTCAATTTAACTGCATGACCTAATGAATCCCGACAAATTGCACAATTATCTGCACAATAATACAAATGCATCTGAATTTTTTGTGAATCTATAAAAACTCGTTCAAACGATACACTGTCCTTGGTTATATCATTTGTATGTCTTTGTAGTCTTGAATGCAATATTAATTGACGAAGCTTTGTGATAGCATACCTCAGCGCCAGATATGCCTCTGATAATATACTAAGTGGCAAACAACGATGCTGAAGCACTGCATAGGCAAATTCCGTATATGTCAATAAACGGAGAACCTCTGAAAGTGTCCACAATCCTATAAATACTAATGAGCGAGAAGATTTGTGAGGATAAATATAATACTGTTCAACAGAAATAGACATCAATTCACCAAAAAGTAATTGAGTCTCATACCTGAAAAGAGTCTGAGATATCAGTAATCCCTCTTCACCATCAGCATGTAAATTATTTGAAGGTAATTTCCTTAATCCAACTAGATCAATAATTGCTAAAACAGCAACCAACGCTAGTAAACTTGTAGATCTTTCAAGGCGAGCCATCCTACGAATGGCTACACTATGAACAGCCAATATAATAACAAATAGTGCAATTTCTTCCACTAAATCAGCAGTAATCCGTATACCCTTGGGTGCAAAAGTATATGCAATAGCAAATTCAACTAGAGTATATGATGCCCGTCTAACCATTGTTTTTGCTTCTTCCCTAAGATCCAACGAAGCTAAAGGACCAAAGAAAAAACAGTTTCTTAAGGCGCGACAAATAAACAAAAATGCAACTAAAACGCCGTTAGCAATTTGAGTTGAACATGCTGAAGATGCACCATCACAAAATCTTGCTTGTACAGCCGATATAACAGATGCTACCACTAGCTGAATAAAACCTGATCCAGTAGATATCACAGAACTTGTAGTTGCAACACAGCTATCCCAACAGTCGACGCCAACTGCTATAGCGGCGTCAGCCATGATGGATAATAACCAGAAAGAAACAAAACAAAACAGCAGACAAAAAAACAAAAAACCAAGAACCAAACACAAAAATTCGAAAAGCAGCTAGTCCACACTAAGCTTAAGTATAAACTAGCGAACAGAAGTAAAATTCCACTGAATTGTAAACGTTAATGAACAAAGTTTACAGAAGTGGCGTATATCGATTTTTTGCGCCGCTCGACCTGCATATCTCAATATGTGAAAAAAAGAGTATTTCTTTAGTTGGCGTGACCTTACAAACTTTGTGGAACGACCAAAAAGTCCTCGTAAGACTAAAAATATGGTCAAACAATTGAAGCTTTTGCCAATTCAATAATATATTAAACGACGTTATTAGGACGTCAAAAACGGGTCAATACTCGAGTATACTAAAATTGGGGGTTTCCTGTAAAAACCCTCGCCGATCAAAATTAGACTTCTGTAGGTACTTCTGTAGGTACTTCTTTAGGTACTTCTGTAGGACTTCTGAGGACTTCTGTAGGCGTATTTCCTATTCAAAAACGATCGGCGTTTTTATTTTGGGGTTTTTACAGATTATACTCTACTAAAATTAGGTCTTAGAATTAGCTATTTATAATTATTGAGCTTTATCGCGATAGGAGATCATGATCGATCATATGCTAATTATTGCACAATTTTACCCATCTGGAAGTGCAAGATACGCATTTATACGCGTATCGTTGTAAATTGTTCTTAACGCTTCGAGTTATCGATAACTGCATTAGTAAACGTTTCACAGCCTGGGACCGACATGTCAAGATTTCGAAATTTCATGATCATCGAGAAGCCGAACTTAACGTTAAGTGATCGATCGATTTCAATTAACTTAGCGCTAGCTAGCTGTTATGGATCGAAAGCTTAATTATAACGTTACGGGCATAAATAAATGTCCTAAAGCTTTGCAGTACTAGTATACTGGGAAAAAAAATATTTTTCAGTGCAAAGACATTTATAATGGGCCGAGGAAATAGAAGAAACAGACACGGAGGAGGAGGACGACAGAGAACTGGCCGAGGCAATGGAGAGAGCTGGAATGATATTCCCAAGGAAAATGCAAACTGGGAAGCTTATTATAAGGAACAAGATCTGATTCCTGAAGATGAATGGGATCAGTTTAAAAAAGCTTGTCAGTCCCCGTTACCACTGACATTTCGCATTACTGGTACCAGAAAGCATGCGAAACAAATTGCGTCAATACTAGAATCACAGTATATACCACAGCTTAAGGGCTTAGTATGGGAAGATAAGCCGTTGCCTGCTCCTGAACCACTTCCGTTTTACCCTGATTCACTTGCTTGGGAAGTGAAAGTTGGTAGACAAGTGATCCGTAAGAACCAACCATTTGCAAAGTTCCAAAAGTTCTTAGTAGTTGAAACTGTTGTAGGAAACATATCTCGACAAGAAGCCGTATCAATGATACCACCTTTGGTTCTTGACGTCGAACCTCATCATTCAGTTATTGATTTGTGTGCAGCACCAGGATCTAAAACCGCACAGATTGTAGAGGCATTGGGCCGTGATGGACCTGAACCCTCTGGACTAGTTGTTGCTAATGATAGTGACTATAAGAGATCACATATGTTAATTCATCAATTGAAACGATTGAATTCTGCTAATTTGATTGTTACTAATCATGATGCTCAAATGTTCCCCAAGATTAAGGTAGGCACAAACGAGTATCTCAAGTTTGATAGGGTATTGTGTGATGTACCATGCTCAGGTGATGCCACAATGCGTAAAAACGTTAACGTTTGGAAAGATTGGACCATTGGAGCTGCATTAGGTCTTCATCCTACTCAGATCAATATTCTTGCTCGAGGAATTCAACTCTTAAAACCAGGTGGAAGACTTGTATATAGTACCTGCTCATTAAATCCCATTGAAAATGAAGCTGTTGTTGCACAGGCATTGAGAGTATATGGACATGAGGTTTCTCTTGTGGATGTTTCGGATAGATTGGAAAATCTGAAGAGGAATCCCGGTGTTAGCACATGGAAAGTACAGAGTAAAGATAAGACATGGAGAACTAGAGAAAATGACGGAGGACTTTCAAGAAGTTATTTCCCTCCTGATGAAGATGAAGTCCCAAAATTTGCCTTGGAACGTGCTTTAAGAGTATATCCTCATCAACAAGATACCGGTGGATTTTTCATTGCAGTTTTTGAAAAGAAACCTGCTAAAGTGCAACAAGCTAAAATTGAAGAAGATATTGATGGAGAACCCGAGAAGAAAAAGCAAAAAACTGAGGATATTGATGATTCTACTACAAAGGTAGATAAGTTACCAAGAGATGCAAATGAGGAACCATTCAAATTCTTGTCACCCGATCATCCAACTATCAAAGAATGCTGGGACTTCTTTGGAATAAACAATGATAAGATACGCAATACTTTATTAGTAAGAAACGAGTCTGGCGAACCTGTAAGAACTATTTACTATGTATCAGATATGGTTCGCAAGATTTTCCAATTCAATGAAGGGAAACTGAAATTTGTGCATGCTGGTATCAAGATGTTCGCTCTTCAAAAGAATAGTGGTGAATGCCAATGGAGAATTCAGTCAGAGGGTATAGAGATCATTTCTCGATATTTGGATGGCTCTAAACGTAAGGTTTCCGCTTCAGGATTATCAACCTTGAAGTATTTATGTACTTATTCTTTCCCTAAGTTTGATGAGCTAGAAGAAGAAGATTCAAAGCTGGCAGATCAAGTTAGAGAGCTCACTTTGGGTTGTGCTTTGTTGTCCATACCCGATGATGCTTCGGGCGACCTACTGACATTACCGTTATGGAGAGGACTCAATTCAGTGAATTTGATGCTACCAAAGGAGGATAGTTATGAACTGCTTCATAGAATTTTTGGCATAGAGGATCCGGAGGGATATAAGAAATCTATGAACGATAATGATGATGAATCTAAGGAGGATTCCAACAAAGAGCCCAAAAAAGAAGCCAATGAAGAAACTACAGAGCACAACGAGGCCGACCATACATTAGAAGGCGAAGGTAATGTGGAAAGCAAGGATAATAGTGAAGCCAAGGAACAAATAGCAGAAAATTCTGCAGAGTAAATCCCATTGGTATATATATGTATGTATAATATATGTAAAAAAGTTAATGTAATCAAAAGATAGCTTTACAACAGGTGTACCATTGACGTAGTACTATCCAACCAGCTATCTGCATGGGTTGAAACAGAACAGCGTTTTTAATCTCAGTAATTAGTTATATCGTGGTCTAATCAGGCGAATAAATATCAAGTCTAGAGCTTTTAAAATTTCAAGCTTAACCTTGTTTATGATTTTATGAGTGCTTCAAGGAACAGAGGAGGAGCATTTACGGTCTATGATGCTGTAGCTGGCCGTATATCTATCAGGAAGCGGCAAATAGAGGATTTGCCTGAGACTGACCATGGAACCCACATATCGTATGATACTGCGCAAGCGGTTAGAACGGAAGATGAGTTTGCTAGAAGGGCACAAGTAGATCCTGAAATTATAGAGGAAATACTTCCTATGGTACCCGACAAGAACTTACCTGACAGTGATCTTATTAAGGCTCTGCACCTCTATGCTAGCGAGTATTTTGCCAGTAAGGGACTAAATAACCAAATGTTTAATACTGGCGATGAGACATCTTTACTAGCACTTGGAATTCTAATAGAGGAATATATCAAAGAACTAACAGGTGAAAACGGCGATCTTATGTATGCAGAACGAGAGCCTACTAGCGCTAGCGCTTCCACTGACTAGCTGTGTCAAATAGTAATGAGCTGGTGAAAAAAATATGGTGGTGTCATATATTTATATATTTATATATTATTATTAATTTATCATATATGCCGTGCTGAGAGGAAAGAAAAAAAATTAACTAAATTTGATTGCGTTACTTCTTTGCTGCAGTTGGAGGAGGCACCGGTGGAGGTGCATATGTTTCTTCTTCGTTTGCTTCATGATGTCCTGGAGGTGGTCCCGGTGGTGGAGCATATGTTGATGAGGATCCAACCCCATCGCTATCTGATGGTGGAGCATAGGCAGCAGGAGGGCGGTTAACATATGCACTCTTTGAATCATTAGGATAAGACCCCATTTCATAGCTTCCTTGGTTTCCACCAGGAGTTGACGGTGGCACATAACTGTCAGCAGTATATCGTACAAAATTTCCATTTTGGTCATAATACCCTTGGTCTGATGGATTTGCGTTTGGATTATAAGGAGGAACCGCTTGTCCGTCTCCATATTGTTGCTGACTTTGATAATAGCTTGGTGGTAGCATCCATCCAGTTCCTGCTACTGGAGCATGGCCTTGACGGACCCTTCTAGCAGAATAAGATCTAGTCATGAGGATAGCGATTATGACGACGAATATAATGACTCCCAATAGAACCCATCGTCCCCAGTTGTACCAACTAGACGAACACCCGTATAGTCCGCAGTCTGCTAGAAAAAGTTAGCGCATGCATACTTTCAACCTCAAGGAGATTTATAACCGGCCAAGACAGCCCTTCAGGGGAATAGACTTACAATAATAGAATCGTTTCTCCAACTCCCACGATATCGCAGTCATGGCTGTGTGTATTTTCGATTCAGGAACTTGCAAAACAAACGTTCTTCTATAATAGAATCTTATGGATTCTCTCCTCAAGAACACAGCAATGAGAAAGGACAAATAAGTCACAGAGAGAACAGGGCCGATGCTCCTTTAGACTTCGGAGCTAGCTATATGTTTTTGTACTACTGCAGCTGGTACCTAAGCTTAGCTATAGCTATAGTTAGAATATAACGACTGGGCTTAATATACCATTATCATGTTATATATGGCGATCGATCGATCGCAATCCTTAACGTTAATTAACATGTTATATGGTTACATGTACGTCTATTATTAGGGCTGTACAGTGGCAATTTGCAAAGCAGTGCCAAGAAGGCCGGCGTAAGCTGGGTCTTTCGAGTAACGCTCGAACTAACTAACTGACTGATGAAACCCTATTAGCTTGTGCAAGTACGTATCTGTGCAGCGTCGTTGAAATTCTACACGGCTGCAGGTTGAGCGCTGGCTGGCACGCATGGGCCAAGCTTCTTTCACCGATAAACCATGTACGTACGTGTACGCACATAACATGCATAAAAGTGTATAAATATTAAATGGGTCGGCCGTCTGGTGGCATGTAACAACATGATCATGAAGAACCCACATTGCTGCATTTCAGCCCCAATAGATACATTTGGTGGAATGAATTCTACTAGAAAGACTTAGAATATGATGACTGAGAGAAACAACGAGCGTAAGGCGTGTTCTAACTGTCATGAGAGAAAAATCAAATGTCAACAACAAGAAAATGGAATCTGCAAATTTTGTGCCGAACGAGACATGGAATGTGTTCCTTACGCTAGAAGAAAGCGTCAACGGGTGAGTAATGGTATTCGTAAAAAAGACACACCGAATGATCCTTCTGCCGGTACGGAGCTAGCTACCAACAAGCATTTTATATTATACCACCCATCTTTTCTTATATCACAGACAGCTTATATGAGAAGAGCTAATTGCCCGTTCTCTATACGAATGTTCTCATTTCCTGGCGGGCAGGCACGACCAGAAGATACGGAAAGAGCGACTGCAACAGTCGCTGGAAGCGGCACATCCATGGGCAAGACACCAGTTTTTGAATATCCTCCAGAAATAGTCGGATGGAAAAAAGTCTATGGACCCAGATTGCTAAATGTTTTCTTTGAACAGGTACATCCTTTTAATCCCTTTCTCATCAGGAAATATTTCATGCAGTCCTATGAAAGAAATACCCTTTCACCCCAATTATTGCTCGCAGTGTTCTTCAGCGCAGCATTACATTTGCCAGATGCAACAAGGACAGAGATAAATGAACTTCGCAACCAATTCTTCAAGTTCCTTGCTGTCAACTACCCATGGCATGTAAGCTACGCTTCACTAGAGACCTTGCAGGCTCTCATTTTGCTGTCTTATTCTTTCTACGACAGAAGAGTTCTAAACTTCTTGGCTATAGGATACACAATGGTCCAAGAACTGAGGTTGTTTTTTGAAGCAAATGACCAAGGAATGCCAGCTAATTTTCTGTCATTAAGAAAAATCCTTTTATGGGGCTATTTTAATATAGCTTCCTGGGCCTCTTTCAGGTATACGTTTTCTAGTCCGATTTCACAAGATAATATAGAGCTTGCACTGCCTACGGTTAGTGATGTCTTGACAGTACTAGATGATAATGGAGCTGTACCTTCTCAGGCAAATGTTAGAGCTTCCAAGCTATTTGTCAGCCACACAGAACTAAGTATAATAATGGATGATATTTACAGAAATTTTTATGACTCAAGAGTATTTAGGTATCTTGAAACAAACCTAGGTATGTTAAAACGTCGAATGAAATTTTTCAAAGATAAATTGGGTTTTTTACGGATGAAACTTGAATCAGAGGAGAATGTGGAGCTTGGCTCTACATTTCAGCTTTCTTGCCTCAAGTATCTCGTTTCTATTGCAGATATGGCGTTGAGTTCACGGACATTACCGAACTACTCGAACTCTTCAAAATCCAATCTTTCCGATTTGCATGATGCTAGTTCGAGTGTTGTCTATAGAGCAATTCGAGAACTAGAGGAGATCTGCTTAGAGACAAGAAGTGACGTCTTTTATCCGTCAATAAGCGAAATGACCCTAACTCTAGGGTTTGCCTTAGAAGAAATGGCAATGCCTGATACTATTTATAATAACTATTTAGCTCGATATTTGAGAATTGCTAAAAATCCACCGGACTGGTTTGAAACTCCAGAGAACGCTAATATTATCAGTAACTATTTGGAGCTTACACGCAAAGAAATGAACCAGGGACCAGCAGAAAGTACAGAAAGCGAAAATAGAGGGTATGATACGGGCCAAAGCACCATATCGCCGACAGTATCAGTTGATGGTCTTCATCCGAACCCTCCAGACTTTTTTTCGGACTACGCAGAGTTGTTTACTTTCCATCCAAGCAATTTTGATCTCCAGAATGAGCTATTCCCCGAGCTCGGGCTTTCCAATTTTTGAATGAGTAAATCCTAGGCAGAAGGTTCGGGATGGTATTTCTAATCACCATACATTACTAATACTTTTGGCGTGACGCGTCACCCAAGGCCGGGAACGGGTTGACAATGCAGATCTGATGGTACATTCGGCGATTTTGCTTTACGTTATTCTCCGAATGTATGATCTTACCGATCGGCCACCCCACGCAGATCAAATACACCTTGAGTATGCATTCGGTAACACAGAATGATGCGCCGAGTATATGTGCATAGATGTATAAATATCTAGCTTTTTATTATATTTTATGAGAATTACAATGCCAAGTTCTTACAATGTCTTCATCTAGTGCCACGGTTAATGATCAAAATAGTCAGAACGTTATACCCGAGAAGCTCACAGATAAGTATGATATCGAGAATCAGAATAATGTGAGGGAACAGCCAAGTTCAGTTACTGGAATGTCCATTGAAAGTGGTGATGAGCAAGAAGCATTTACAAGAGTTTTGACCCAGGGTTCAACTAAGGAACAGGAAACGAATTCAATACCTTCAATGGGCGGAAATAGACCCTTTCCACCATTGTTGTCGAACAAGGATGCTTATAGGGTTGACTTTGACGGTCCTGATGATCCTATGCATCCATTCAACTGGCCCATGAAACGCCGAGCAATTATAGTCGGAATTCTTGCTTATTCCACATTTGTAACCGGGCTGAATTCTGCCATTTTTGCATCAGCTGCGGCTTCCATTGAAAAGGAGTACCATATTGGTCAAGCACCAGCCGCATTGGGGGTATCGTTATATGTGCTTGGATTTGCATCTGGACCTATTGTTTGGGCGCCCATGTCTGAGTTGCTTGGAAGAAGGTTACCAATAGTTTTATCCATGTTCTTCATGGGGACCTTTACGTTTGGCACTGCTGTATCGAAAGATATTCAAAGTATTATGATCACTAGATTTTTTGCGGGATTCACTGGTGCTGCTCCAATGGCAGTTGTACCCGGTGCTTTTGCCGATATGTTTAATAATAAAATCAGAGGGCGAATGCTAGTTTCTTTCAGTGCAGTAACTTTTATGGGTCCCATTTTAGCTCCTATAATTGGTGCATTTGTTACTAATTCATATCTGGGGTACAGATGGACCTCTTACCTCACAGGAATAATGGCAATGTCTGCGCTAGTGATGATTTTGCTTTTTTTCCATGAGACGTACTACCCAGTGATTCTTTCTAAAAAGGCCCGGATTATCAGAGAGCGTACGGGAAATTGGTGCATTTTTGCGCCTCATGAACAGGTTCAGCTTGATATTTCAGCAATTGCTCAAAAAAATCTGATGCGTCCGGTGAGAATGCTGTTTACTGAACCTATTTTATTTTTAATGTCAATATACACTGCTTTTGTTTATGGAATCCTCTACCTGCTATTAGAGGCCTATCCTATCGTATTTATGGAGACATACCATTTTAAGACAACCTTAGCTACGCTGCCTTATATTGGAGTTGGATTGGGAATGTTTATTGAAATTGCCTCCATATTGTTGTTCTTCGAGCCATGGTACGTTAAGCAAGTAGAGAAGGCCGGTGGAATGCCAGTTCCAGAAGCCAGATTGCCGCCAACTATTATAGGTTCGTTTGCATTCGCAATTGGTATTTTCTGGTTCTGTTGGACAGGTAACTATGCCTCGGTCCATTGGGCAGTGCCCTTAGTTTCGGGCATTTTCACCGGGTTTGGTTTATTGTCAATATTCATGCCTGCTATAAATTACCTAGTTGATACCTACCTGAAGTTTGCTGCAAGCGCTTTAGCAGGGAATATTTTTTTGAGAGCATCATTTGCTACGGCGTTTCCATTGTTTTCGAGGCAAATGTTCGAAAATCTGGGCATAAACTGGGCTGGTACCTTAATTGGTGGCATTGCTGTTTTAATGATACCTGTGCCGATTGCCTTTTATAAATATGGCGAATGGATCAGAGGACGTTCAAGATTTAATCCATATGCATAGATCGGTATTATATATATAAACCATCTAAAATAAAAAAAAATAGAAATAACTTAGGATTTATTACTAGCCGGCGTTCAACATTAATATTAGTTTTGCTATAACAGTTATGAGATATATACGACATCATCATCGAATAAATGGCGGCACTTTAATCGTTGATCGGCAAATAAACTTTAAAGTTACCCCTAATTTTCCCGATTGGGAAAGGACTTGTATATACTCACATGCTAACTTTTAGATGATGATAATCCTTTTAGATAAACAAGTTAAACTTCGTAAGTAACATTTTTAGGCGCGTCCTGCAATACCCTACCATCTTTGAGGGTCTCTTTTACTACAGCACCCATTATTTCCGCATCAGTCTTGAAAGTTTTGAACTCTCTAGCCGGGACACGCTTAACAAACATTTCGTCCAACTCTTCATAAGATCGCCCACCTGTTTCGGGCTGGTAAAAATACAAATACACTTGACATATGAAACTTAGACCTCCAAAAATAAAAGCTAGTTTTGCACCAAGGTTGGCCTTATCTGGATTGAATAAGTATGGTAACACAAATTGCCACATGATATTAATACAGTTCTGTACCGCCAATCCAATAGCGATTGTTTTGACTCTCAATCTTGATGAAGCAGTCTCAATAAGAATAGTAAAGGCAGTGGACCCTATACTAGCATTGTACAACCAACTGTAAATAAGAATAAGTGCAACTGTGCCTTTAAGTGCTGGCCCAGTAGCCATTGTAGCTAACCCGCCACAAATGAACAAGACAATTACCATCACGACAAGTCCCCAAAAGGTAAGTGTTCGACGACCAATATGATCCATAAAGTATGCAGCCATAAGGTTCCCTACAATTGAAAGTACTGGTTGGGCAATCTGTATACGGAACGATGATTGATCAGTATATCCAGCTAATTGAAGGTAATAAGTAAAATAGGACGCAACAAAGGTTATACCAGATAACACTTGGATAATTTCAGGCATAATTGCAATAATGGTACGACGTAAGTTTGATTTTCTGAAGCATTCCATATATGTTGCACCACTCGTTTCTTGCTTTATCTGTTCCAATGTTAGTTCGATCAAGGCCAGCTTTTTTTTCCCCTCCTCGCCACGTTCTCCCAACAACTCGAGACTTTTCAGTGCAGCTTTATCTCTACCCTTGGATGCTAACCACCAAGGAGACTCAGGCATGAACCATACCAAAGCGGCAGATACTGCGGCAAATCCATACTGGGAGCAGAAAACTGCCCTATACGCCCATCGATTTTCCTTTGTACCAGTGTAATTCACAATTATGAAAGCGACCAACGGTCCAATACCATAGCCCACACCGACACAGACCGTGAAAACACCTCTGAGTGCCATGGGAGCTATTTCACCAATATATGTCATCATGATAGCTTGAATTATACCAATGGCCAAACCATTGAGTAACTTACCACCAAAGAACTGTGGGTTAGTAGTAGAGACAAGTTCAAGAGTGATACCACCAAAGGAAAGAACTAAAGAAGCCATGAACACTCGTTTTCGACCAATCCAGTCTGCAATTTGCGCTGAACAGAGACCACCAATAACAGCAGTAATATATGGAGCAGCGTTGAATGCCGATTGCCATTGTGCATATAGGACATATTCATTATGGTACTTGTACCCAAAGTCCTTTCGGAATTCATTGATACCCAAGGAAGCACTTCCTGCTTGACCTTCAAAACTTACTAAAACGATAGACCACACAGCGTAGAAGCTCCAGAAACATGCCAATGGGTATTTCTTGAAAGACTCAAGTCTTCCTATTTCGTGTTCTTCCTGATTAGCCAAATGACCTAAAGTTTCTTCAGGTATAAACTCTTCGTGATCTGGGACATCAGGCTTATTATCCATGGTGAAAATTATAGTGAAAAAGCGGTTTGATAGATTTGAACTTCATACCTAGAAGGCGCCAAGTGGCTCTATTTATGTTTTCTGAATAAGAAGGGTTGGCAAGCTGGGGGTAGTGTGGAGAAAAAGAAGTGCACAATCGGAGGGGAAAAACTTTTCCTTACTTTTCTTTTTTGGGAAAATTTTGTCGGCACTTTTTTTAGTAGATCTAGGAAAGGCAATAATTGTCGGCAGAGAGAATGTGGGGTTAGTTCAACTTGGTTGCAAAATGTGGGGCAGCGTAAAACTTTAAGTGTCGGTCCGAATGTTGCAACTGTTGTAATGCCTTTCGATCATGATCAACATTTTCTTGTACGTGTGTATTGGGTAATAACTCCCGCAAACTTAAGAGGCTCCATGCATGTTCAGTCATGATATATTACGAACCACATCAAATTTGTAGGATATATGAAGCACTTATGACGGCTATATTTCTTTGTATATCCGTGAATATAAAATAACTGTCATCTGACCTCGTTAGCTTCGGCCACATCAAAATAAATTTAGATATTAGCATGTCGGGAAAATCGCTTTACTTCAAATCAAAGCCACGGGTGTTCGTTGTAACAGACATCTCCAATGAGCCCGATGATGCTGAATCACTTGTCCGCTTTTTGTTGTACTCGAACCAGTTTGATGTTAAGGGGTTGGTGGCATGTACGTCAATATGGATGCAAAAAAGTGTTCACCCAGAGGACATCATAAGTATCGTTAAGGCATATGGTAAAGTTGTATCGAACTTAAATTCCCATGTGCATCCCGAAAATCCATATCCAACAGAAGAATACCTGCTTAGTATCGTCAAGAGTGGCACTGTAGTGTATGGAAAGAAAGCGCTTGAACCTGGGTTCCCATTAAGTGAGGGCTCAGCTATGCTCATCGAACAATTAAAAGCGTCCACCGAACCTCTTTGGGTCTTAGCATGGGGTGGAGCCAACGTTCTAGCTCAGGCGCTTTGCCATATTGACAAGACCGAAACAAAATCTGTTGCTGCAGAATTGAGATCTAGGCTTCGAGTGTATACTATATCCGATCAAGATGATACTGGTGCATGGATCAGAATTGCTTACCCTGATATTTTTTATATTTGCTCTGTTCATGGCTGGAATCAGTATGGTCAAGCAGCCTGGACTGGAATCTCGGGAGATTTAATTAGTAAGGCTGATGGAGGTGGACCGGATATTACTAAAGTTACGAAGTCATGGCTGAAACAGCATGTACAAATTGGTCCCCTCGGGGAAGTTTACCCGGATTATAAGTTCATAATGGAAGGAGATACACCCACATTCCTTTATCTTATTCAAAATGGTCTGGGATCACCTGAGCACCCTGAATGGGGAAGCTGGGGCGGAAGATATCTTCTCGTTGATCCCGGTAAGTCATCGCTTCATTACGCGGATGCTTGTGATAAAGTGGTTGGCCACGATGGAGAGATTTATACTAATAACAGAGCAACAATATGGAGGTGGCGTGATGCTTATCAAAATGATTTTGCTGCCCGTATTCAATGGACATTGACTAGCGATTTTAGCAAGGCCAATCATGCACCTGTTGTGAATGTCAATGGAAGTTATGGTACGGAACCTTTAGTTATTGACGTTGAAGCGGGATCAGAATTGCTTCTCGATGCTACAAAAAGTTATGATCCAGATGGAGGTAATCTCAAGTTCAATTGGTTCCAATATAGGGAACCTACAGAATCAACATCTCCTATGCAACTTATTGGCTTGCAAATCCCTGATCTTAATATTGAACCAGTAAGTGAGGGTAAGGTCTCTATAAATCTACCTTCTGCTGATAAAATTGCAATTGACTTTTTCAGCGGTGAACCTTTACCCAAGGGTCAAGTGTTTCATATTATCCTTGAGACGACTAACAATGCACCACTGAAATTGACTACTTATAAGAGAATCGTTATACAAACAACTAACAAAGATCTAAAAGGGAAGAGAAATGAGGTATTTGAGACTGTTACTGATTGGGTGGATTCATTAAACCGACAATAAGTAAATATTATATTAGCTAGCTTTCTCTTCATCATCGTTCCAATAGCTCATTAGACTTTGTATTCGCCATTTCATTGACCATCCAGTAGTAGAATCAATATGTGCTAAAATATTAGCGACAGTTGCCCGTTCTTCTTTGGAACTGAGCAATTTCCCAGCAATCCATAACGGCTGAAGAGCGTTATTCCAACAACCGTGGTGAGAGTTAGATAGACTAATAGCAACTATCTGTTTTGCATGCCATATTAATGATTTTGGTGGACTTATCTTAGCAGTCCTTGGTTTATTTTCAATCATAAGTATATGGGCCATGTGATACATTTGGTTACCTGAAATTGCTGGGCCATTAGTATACAATATCCTAGGGAACTCGTCTATTGCAATATTATGAGTATACACTGGTAACATTTCTTGTGGGCGGTTTTCTCGCCATTCTTCTAGTTCACTCCAAAGAGACTTCCATTCCTCGTCAAAGTTTTGGTTAGAGTCTGACCACACCAAACTGACAATTCTTGAACAAAGATAGACAATATAATTGGCATACATGTCCGAAGTACCTGGCTCCGTAAATAGCCTTTTCGCGTCCTTCTCAGTACTGTTAGGTGGTAACCAATCAACACATGAACACACCGTGGGCATTTCTTGGATAACAGCGTGCATAATATCCATTCGAGCAAAGCACCAAAATAATGCCCCATGAAGTCCCTTTGAGAACCCATGAATACCAAGAGATTTGAATAGGGTCACGCATCCCGTCAAATGACTTCTCCAGTTTTTGGGGGAAGATATGATCATTTCAAAAACACAAAGGAGAACGCAAGCAGCAACAATAGATATATCCGTAGTCCGTCGTACTGTAGGTGCTAAATGATGAAGTGAGAGTTCATATAATCTGAAAGTCTTTTCAGCAGGGTATGCTACCGAAACCCTTTCACGTTGACGTGATGATACTGCCAACACTGAAAACATCAATGGCTGGGATTTAGAACACAACATGGGAATATGCGTAGTGAAATGCATTTTTCTATCAAACATATCTAACCATGGAGCAACTTCGTCAATGTAATTTTTTAGGAGTTCCATTTGTTCTTGCTCGGAGGGCTGCCATGGTGTGCGTGGGATATGTATGCTTACACCACTATCTATAGCAACGCCTAATGATTTTTGGTCTGCCTCCAATGCTTGTGATTTGATACGTTGCGAATATGCTGCACATTCAGCATCAATGGCATTATTCTCAGTCTGTGTGGGCCCAATCTCCTCGTTGACTAACCCACCTAAAATATCATCATTCATGGTCGCATTGAATAGCATATAGTCTCTAAGAGTATTAAATAACGGCGAATACTCATCATCGTAACCGCCTGTAGGACTTAACGATGCAAAGGGTGATAAGGATATTTGAGGGCTTCCAGAGATACGATCCTGGAAATCGTCAAATTGTGCAGTAGTCAAGCTTGATATAGATTTTCCATCATCAGTATGTCTATCTGGTGTTGTAGTACTAGCACTAGGGGGTTCGACTTTTTCATCCCCAGGCGGTTGATTTAAAACAGCTCTGGCCTTTACTTTTGTATCAGGTGTAGTGCGTACATCTGAAACAACAGGTTTTGGGAGATGCTTGATGACATAAGGCTGACTTTTCCTTATTCCAACATCAGAAGAACTGAAAGTGTTGATAAATATGTTATTTTGTACTGGCCATTCACATAAAAATCCCTTGGAAGTGCAAAAGTTACACGATGGACGATTTTCGTCGCAACGCCTATGTTTCTGCCGACACGGCAAACAGCCAGTCCGCACCCGTTTCAGTGGTTTTGTTTGCGTCTTCATTTTGTAAATATTAGCCTAACGTTGCCATACCGTTATTGATAGTTGGTTTTATAGATGGCGGCAATGAAACGTGAGAAACATTTTTTAATGGATATCCCAATTAGGAAAATTTAGCCCGGCGGGGGGCGTCCGTTAATATTACTATGTAGCTGTTATAACAAACTATAGCTAGCTGGGCAGAATAAATAATTGTGATTGGTTTCAAACGATCTTCCCCGCATCCGATTTAGCCGCACTATCAAAAAAGTGGGGATAATGTGTGGAGAATTTAATATAGCCCGTAGCTAATATTAGAACTGTGAAACTTAGGGCGTAGGCCAACAAGCCCTGCTCAAAAGGATTCCTGGAAAGAAATAACGATTTGTCTGTCAATGTACACAGTATGCGAGTAAGCCTGTGAGGACAGTAATACGTTGAAAGTTTTGGATGGTCTCTATATTTCGGGCATTGAAAATCGTGCTAGGTTTCACGTGAGTAGTATTATTCCGACCAAGAATAAAATATAAAAATTCCAGCTCAATATATAATCTATCTAATGCCCAAACGGATAATATAACCAGTACAGAACTGGAAGCTGATTGGCTTAGTTGGGGTTACTCATGTAATAGAAGAAAGCTTTAAATTATTATAAAAATGCGGCATGATTAGCTAAACGCATGATGGATAGCTAGGTAAACCACCAGAATATCCACGGCTTGATTTATATGCTGGCGGAGGACTTGCTAACATAGTTGACGCAAAATAACTTGGAGCCGGTCCGCTTGGAGCTGCGCTAATACTATGGCAGGCTCGCCCTGAAATATTAGACCAGTAGTTTACATTTGGTCCTGGTGGAGTTATAGTGAAATGTTTACATGTACACTGGCAACATTTCTGTTGCATGCTCTCAGCAGCTTCTTTCCTCTTTTTGCTCTCAACTGATGCTAACATTGCCAGCAGGAACAAAAATCCAAGAACAGATACAAAAAGTATAAAGAATACCTTTAAAGGCTGACTGATTGAATCAAGGTGGTATTTTGAGCTACTAGTAGCCCTTTTGAAAAGAGTTTGAGCCTTAGCGGATGGAATTGAATGCTGGAGTTCTTTATGTTAGTATTGATAAATTCGGCAATTTAGCCTAAATTATTGAAGAAACACTTACCTTGTATGGTATGAGACACTGAAACCATTGTTATGTTTATCTTTAAATTAATAAGAATATTTGTTATGTATAGAAGGGTATATACGTCCACGAAGTAAGTGAACGTAGATCAATTTACGGCGAGCTCCCTCAGATACCATGACCTAAGTTACCTGGATGTAAACATTTATCCCAGCATGTTATACTACAGTATAGGTACTAGGTGTCAGGTAGGATGAAATTGAGTATACTCACTGAGCTGCAAAAAGTATAACTATTCAGCCATGCACAATTTTGCTTCTAGCACCCATGATTCTGAAAATCCTGATAAATCATTATGGTATTAGTGTCGGGTTCAACCAAGAACCCAAGTTAAAGATGCAAAATCACATTAAGCAGTTAAATATTTCCGGTTCTACATACACCTCCAAAATCCATTTATCAATACTTAGCAATTACTACCACTACTTGATAATTGCCAATTTAATTTTCCTTGACATCGTTTGTGGGGAAGGACGCGCAAAGCCGAATTTAAAGTTATCAATAAATGCACGCCGACGACGATCAGTGAGGAATATATGAAAATCATCGCCCATGACATCACTGGTTTTTCATGATGTATATATATAGCTCATAATTATATATAGCTCAAAGGGGTTTCTTGTACAATCAGTCGTCTCAATGTGCTATCACATGCCAGGTCCAATAACATTTGTCAATGTACTTATTGAATTATTATATACTTTGCTATGAAACAATGAAAACACTCAGTTTTACCAGCATCTAGTTTTTCACTTCAAGGAATAATCAAGCCACACTGTGCTTATAGTCATATACCGGAGGCGGAGTAGATGGTGGCTGAAAATCATATGCTAGGTCTGTATTGATAACTTGAGCTATGCCGCCGTTAGGATCTGCATTATTGGATGATGATGTCAGTTCTGTGACTGTTTGAATAGATCCAGGGCGACCTTGGTAAGACTGGATATTACTAGTTTTGCAGCGGCATGTATGAGAGGACGACCGAAAAGCCTGGTTGTTAAATGTACCTTGACGTGATGCCCCGCAATAACACAAATGGTTCGAAGTTCTCGCACCAATTGGTGTGGCTACCGGTAAACTACTATTAGGACCGTATTGTCTAGTCCTGGCGGCTCGTACCTTTCGACCCACACAAACACAGAAAGCCGCAAAAACTAAGAGCAGAATGATAAAAGCTAGAAAGACGTCAATCATTATCTCAACGCCATGAGAAAATATCAAAGTGGAGAGATGGGATAGCACATAACTTCGGTCATAATATATTATATGGCTAGTCTAATTTGTTGAATACATTTATGCTACTTTGAATAAAGTTAAAAAGGCCATTTGGGTTGAAGCAAAGCCTAATTTCGCTTACAATAGTTCGCGCGATGTTTGTCCTTACCAAACTTCTAGATGTATTTTTCGGCTGAAAAAGATTCAAAATAGATATATGTTTGGAAAAGAGTAGATTGCTAACAGCTGGTGGATAAATATAATAGAAAAGTACATCAAGTCCGGTGAAAAGAAAGTTACAATACAGACATATAATTTCTAGTTATATGACTTACCTCCTACATGTGACTCATAGCTATGATTCAACAGCAATGACTCGGCCCAAGTTTCGTCAATGGCACGGTCATTATGATGCTTGAAATATGCTGGTGGAGGATCATCAGGCTGAAGAAACTCTGTGCTCCCCCTTATAAACCCAAATGGCTGGGAATTTAAATGCGTTGAATATATTGTTCTTGGACCAGGTGGAGTGGTCAATGGCTGGTTGTTATTTTCAATGCTTTGTGTTGTACCTAATCCAGCACGTCTTCTTTTCTTCTCTTCCATGTCCGCAATCATACCAAATAAAACGGCCAATCCCAAAAGTAACAAAATGCCTCCCAAAACCCATCGACCAATATTCCAGGGTATAAGTTCATGCGTATTGGATGCACTATTACCATACATGTACGGGCTATATGCACTTGAGGCCCTATTTTCTCCCACGCCTCTTTTTTTGATCCTATAGTCGGCATCGCTGTTGGACCAGCTTGATAGCCCTTGTTTACTGCTCTCACGGTAAATTTGGTCTATTATACCATGGGCATACCCAGGTTCTACCCTCATTAGTATAATAACCGTTTACCATTTTTGGTGGAAGTGAGTCTTTATATTCTAGGTTTGGGTTTAGGGTAAATCAGGGGAAATTGCGCAAAAACCTTACATATTACCAAACGAGGTATAGTTAGCTGGCCTCGTTACACTAAAACCATTAAGTTGCTATAATAAGTATACACACACAAAAGCCTAATAACAACTAAATGCATTAAATCAAAGAAAAATAAACAGAGGCCAATAAAAATAATAATTCATACAAACATTAAATTACATTAGCACAAGAGTGCAATTTAACAGAAAGACTAGTTTTCTCCATGATATTGATATGATAGCACCAAAGAAACCTTATCTTTTTATATATGCCGATGGGAGATTTTCAGGGTAATCCATTGTGCTTGAAACCTCGTTTCGTGACGGATACGCAGAGTATCGAATACTTGGGCCCGGTGGAGTAGTCAAAGACTGATTATAACCATCATTACTTTGTATTCTAGCTAAACGAGCTTTCAGTTTCATTCTTCTATCTTGTTCCGCGCTGATTATAGAACAGATCATACCAATACCGAGCGATATCCCAAGAGCTATAAGGAGCCATTTAATAAGACCCCATGGTATTAAATGTCTTGTTTCTATATAAGTATTAGCATCATTTACATTTGCGTGCCCCTGATGCCTGCTAGCATGCTCGTCATTATAGCTGTTGCTCGCCAGTTCCTGTTTCTCTGTAGAGAACATCTTGATATTTACAAAATTAATTTAGGGTCATTGATATTGTACTAAACTACGCTCGAAGTACCATTACTTTATTATTCAGGATGGGCCCGTGCGTTTGCATGAAATGTAATGCTTAATTGATAGGCTTAGTTAGTATGTGCACGGTTGTGAAACACTTAGCATTCTTCTTCTCGTACTGCAGTACATAAATTTAACTTCAGGTATAAATTATATTATTAAAAGAGTATTCATGACTGATAGACCTATAGTTAATTCTTGGGCGTTATAATATCAAAAACGAACAATGTGGGGGCACCTATGCATCCTGATACCCCTGATCGACAAGTAACATATTATGTATGCATTTCTCCATATATGGTACTATATAACTTTGATCGATCTTTGAGTTTCAACTAATTTGAGAAAATCGCCGCGGCCATGGATGGACCCATAATGACTGATCAGCCAAATGAACCGCGGTACGTACGTATGTTATATACGCGCAATGGGAAACAACTTTTTTAAAAGTGGACATCTCATCGGAGGAAAACGTAATTACCAGCTTGCAATTATGAAGATTCTTGCCGGCTAGCCCGAGCGCTCGGCTATCGATTATTTTCAATTTTTATTATTCCCTAGTTATAGCTTCACTCTTTAAGATATGCTGGAGGAGGTTCATTTGGTGGTGAATGATTTATATGCTGTGTCGTATCTCCACCATTGTTTTCGGACGATTCAGTATGAGCTACCATCCCTGGAGGTGGACCTTCAGGCGGAGGATAATAAGTCTCTTCGCTTTTCCCTACAGTAACATTATCCTGATTACCTACAGGGTAACTTGAATAGTTCACATTTGGACTAAGCGGAGTAGTCAGTGGACCACTACTACTTGTTATAGTCTGTGTATTGGCCGTAAGCTGATTCTGGTTTCGCCTCTTGCGAATTACGAGAGAATAAAGAAGAAAGCCAAGTATTATTGCTATTATTCCTCCAAACGCTAGCAGAATCCACCGGCCCCTATACCATGGCATCACCCTAGAAGAAGTCCTTGTTCTGCCGTAT
Source organism: Groenewaldozyma tartarivorans (assembly GCA_030574255.1). Taxonomy (NCBI): domain Eukaryota; kingdom Fungi; phylum Ascomycota; class Dipodascomycetes; order Dipodascales; family Trichomonascaceae; genus Groenewaldozyma; species Groenewaldozyma tartarivorans. The sequence goes on along the minus strand of JAJMEQ010000047.1, from coordinate 50,980 downwards.
CCATTTCCATACCCATTGCCATATCCTCGATATGGATTATACCCAAAACTTCTACTATAGACCTCGCTATATTTTTCATCTTTTGTAATATCACCGTTATCGAATAACCATACCGCTAGTTCACGTTTTGCATGACTACTCTCATCTCCATTTGAGGAAATTATCACAGGAATAAAAGCCATTGTATGTATATTCAAATGTTGATAAGTTAGCTACATGTAGACTATGGATTCATGGTTAATCAAGGAAAACTCCACTTGGCATCTTATTTTATCTTATACATGCCCGAAGGAGACTCCCTTAACCATTATAAGCCGAAGAGTTCTTTGGTTTTAGATATATCTAACTAAACTTTATTTGTGAAATTTTGCTACCAGTTTGCATTTCAGGTATAAGGTAGCACTACATTGCACATGCATGTGATGTCAATTTCCATTTGGTTAAAGTTATCTGAAATAATAAAGCATACTTATGCATATGATACGCTGATCCCCCCTGATTGATCAACGGTATGTTAATAACAATGATGATGATGATGATAACAATGATATACCTAGCTCATGTACGTACATATTAGGTATTCATGACATCAAAATTGCCAATTGATAGAACTATAAGATAAAAAGAAGGCCTGTAGTGCATATAGCTAAAATGAATGAATCCTATTATATATTACAGAAAAAATCACAAAATTATACTCGATTAAACCACCACCACCTTTTCCGTGGCTTTGTATTTGTCTCTGGCTGATCGACTGTCTCACCACTAGGACCAATTGATGCTGATTTTTCACTTGTTGATAAATCACTACTACTATCGTCATCTTCACGTTTTAAATTATCAAACATGTGCATACTAACCTGTTCCCTTATAATATCAACATCTCTTGGTAAGAACATTTTTTGATATGATCGAACAACAAATCTTGGTAACAAGCAAATAATTAATGTCAATAATGAATAAGCCCAAAATACTAAAGATCCATATGATTGTGCTGCTGATTTGTAAAAAAATCGACTTGTGGTAAATTGTGAGTATATACCAGTCCAAGTATACACCAACAAACAACTTATTGCGACAATCAACAAAAATAACCAATCCCACCTATATTCATTGATTAAAACGAAAAGGTTACATGCAAGTATAGCTGCTGTTGCTACAAAAACACCATAATTCTCGTTATTGTTAATTTGTAGACCAACAATAGTGACAAATCCTCCATTATAAAAGCAACAAAACGCTAAGAAATAACAACATGCTGATTGATAAACACCTTCAGCAATGTAATACCAAAATTTCCAATTGTTCCATGCCTTTCTTAAAATACCATTACGGTATAATTGAGGTACGGCAAGTGAAACACGATCATCAACATCTTGATCGGAGAATCCCATAAAGATAACCGGTAAAGATGTAAATGCCAAGTTGAATAATGTGATATAAGTATAGTCAAATAAGTAAGATCCATCAAAACTATTATGAACATCATACCAGAACAAAGTCAGAGTGAATACAACATTCTTGTAGAACAAATTGGCCGTTAAACCAACAATTCGATTATATGACCATCGCCCATGAACCAATAATAACCTTGTAAGGAACCTGAATTGACCTATAGCATAATCGGATGACATAACAGCTTGCCGACCTTCTAGACCAGCAATACCAACACCTACATCTGCTTCTTGGATCATTGCAACGTCATTAGCACCATCACCAACGGAAAGAGTAGTAACATCCAAAGCGTTTTTAACCATTCTAACAACTGCAGCCTTTTGTGCTGGTGATACTCGACAACATAGCACTGAGCGACATTGTTTACCCAATAGTAAAAATTTACGTTGAATATCTGTTAATACTTTGAGGTCATTCGATAATGGGCTCTTTTTATCAGCATTAGCAGTTTCGGTTTCATCTTCAGATGCTAAAATCATTGCCAAAGTATCACCATCAATAACCATGGCAAAATCATTTGGTGGAGGACTGTGATCCTTCTTAGCAGCTTCCAAATCTTCAGCTGTTCCTTCAATACCACGGACACGTAATGCATCACTAATTATTCGATCAGCATCAGCAATACTGGGGGTATCTTGCAATACCAACAATTCCATACCACTTTCAAGTAAATTACAGGAATATCCAATATTGATAGCTGTTTCCACTTTATCACCAGTCAATACCCATAACTTAATACCGGCCTTACCCAATAATGCAATTGATTCTGGTACTTTATCTTGTAATCTATCTTCAATAGCTGTACCACCCAAAAGATACAAATTACGTTCAATCTCATCAGCAACAGCTTCCATTTTTTCTTCACGGTTTTCTAACGCTGTTGAAGCTTCATCGTGTCGCTTAGACCATTCACGATATTCCTCAATAGTAAGTTCCTTCTGTGCTAAACACAATGTACGCAACCCTTCATTAGCATATTCCTGTAAATCCCTACCAGTAGCAGCTTTGATTTCAGTTGCAGAGGGGTCATCAGCTAATCGAGAATAAATCACACTATCAGCACCTTTACAAATCAAATAAATCTTGTCGGTATTAGGCATTCTAACAATGACACTCATTCGCTTCCTTGAAGAATTGAATTCTAAAGTACACAATACTTCAAATTCCAGCTTCTCACCTTGAACATCTACAACTACCCCATTTCTAGTACGTTCCAATAACACATACCCCATATCTCTAGCAGTGCTTACTAATGCAGCTTCATCAGGAGATTGAGCCTTAAACAAAATTCGTTCTTTATTATCACCATATCTTTCAGGCAAAACGGAATGACATAGGGCTAGCCCTAAAAAGAAATGTCTTACTGCTTCTTCCTGTTCTTTGCCCCTACCACCTTGCATATCATCAACAGCAGCAGAAGACACAAAAACTAATTCGTCATCAAATAAGTAAGGATTATCATAAATGCTTCGAAGCTTATTAATCATTAAATTCTTATCTTCAGCGATTTCAGCCTTCTTAGTCAATGCGATCTTATCAGCATCTTCATAACCTTCACGTTTTAAGTTACCAACCATTGCTTCAGTAAATGCTAATCCGTAACTCACTTTATTAATAGTGCATTTTCTGAATTCCATAACATTTTGTGTGAGAGTACCAGTCTTATCAGAGAAAATGTACTCGATTTGTCCCAAATCATCTGAAATTGACCATGATTTAGGTGTGCAGGGGTAATCAATAGGTGCATAGTACATATAAATATCACTATAAATGAAAAACGCTTGAATAGTTTTCACAATTTCAATAGAAATATACAACGAAATTGGAATCAAGTTTTGTAATAAGATAACAGCTGCCCAAAATGTCACCAAACCATCAACAGGTGCCGATCCCCCAATTGAACCAAATTCAAAATATGCTGCTGAAGTATCATCCTTTCTATAATATACACCTTCAAGAACACCAGCAATAAATGCAAAAACAAATAAGAAAACAAAATTGGCAATAACATTAAAATTTAATGATCGAGTGATCCTACTTCTTTTAGCAGGGGTTGTACCAGAATTCAACATGATTTTGGTTTCTGCACCAGTATAAACCACCATTCCTATAGCCCATTTAGTATTTCTTAAAGCAGATCCTCGTAAAAGCAAGTTACTAACAGAAATAGGCTCAGTTCGTTCAGTGGGGATATTTCCATCAACATTTTGGGACCATCGTAATACTCCATTGAAAGTATACAAAGCAGCTTGAGGTTCTTCACATTCAACAGAAAAAACAGATTGTTCAATATCCCTTGAATGTTTAATATGTGAAGTTGCTCTTAACGATTGTCTAACTTTCAAATTAGTTTCACCATCCAAGTTTCTTGTTTCAATATAACAAGCACCATCAGGATCAGAACAAGATAATACAACCACATCAGCAGGAATTTCTTGATCATTAAAAATCTTAATAATATCACCACATTTTACATTTTTCCAATAGTCTCTTTTGAATTTAGCCTTACCAGGTGGGGAAATATTTTCATTTATAACTGTATCATTATCATGACCATTCAAATCCTTTTTGGATGGGCCAAGAGATGATTTAGCTTCATATGACATTCGATTACTATTAAATGAAGTACCAGTCATTATAGATCTTAATTCCAAACTTTCTCTTTGGTATTCGGTTGGTACTTTTTCCTCTGAATTATTTTTTTTTCGATTTAAACCCTTAAAAAACTTTATAATAGATACAAGGATCTTTTTGAAAAACCTAGTACAAGCCTTTTTAAACCTTCGCCATAAAGAAATATTTTCTTCGGAAATATTATAATTGGTAAAATCCACTAACCTCGTAGTTATACTATTGTTAACTTCTGAATCAAGAATAGTTCTTCTATAATCTTCAATTGCATCTTTGATTGCCGTGATAATTACAATAGCAATAATAGGTACTGCAGATAACCCTGGATTCTCAACACCAAATATCGGAAATGCAGACAAAATGACAATAAACAAGAAATAAATATTGGCAATATTGTGAAATTGGTAGTAAATATTCTTGGGAAAAAAACTTAATGGGGTATATTTAGTCGTCCTAATTTTATTTCTAGGATATTGAGTAATAGGGAATCCAGTTTTTGGGTCTTTCAAATTTGGAGGAATATCCTGATTAACATATAAATGACGACTAGCATGAGATATTTTATCTTCTTGTTGTAAATCAAGCAATTGATTTATTATCGGAACTTTGGCACCTATTCTTTCTACCCGTTGACTAGATTTTCTTGCCAAGTCAACTAATTTATTTGTACCATGATGCTTATTGTGATTTGGTTTCCTTCTTATAGAAGCAAATCGTAACTTCTTTGACCTATCTTGTTCCATGGGCCTCGATGCACCAGTATTTATAGGTACAACTGGATCTCCACTATTAATATATGCATTATCAGCTTGACTGTAATGTTCGCTATTATCTAGTCCCAGAATTTCTTCTTGGTACTCTGCAGCGGAATGGTAACTAAAATGTCTACTATGCCTTTTACCATCTTCCGTCACAGGCGATAATGGAGTCATCCCATGGGTATCAGCAACCTGCGATGGTTCTCTTCTATTCTCCGAGTCACTATCACCATAGTGGCTTGTAGCTTGTTCCTGTAACCCATAGTTAGATGACGAATACGCACTAGTGCTATTAGTCCTAGATGCTCGTAATCCATTTTGAGAATTACCTCCAGCTCCGGTCGAACCGTCTTCATCCGGCAATCGGAATTCGTCAGCCATTATATCCAAGTCCTAAATTGTCATCTGCTTTTGTTAGAGAAACTAAATTCACAAGCCCTGCGCTCCAGTAGGAAGTACTTACAATCCGAGCTGATAATAAAGGCTGCATATACAACTAGAACCCGTCCGTTACTGTTGCTTCTTAGCACAATTTTTAGTTTTCTTATTTTTTTGTTTTTTTTGTTTACTAATATCTCCGAGGACTAGCTAGGGAGGTCTAGTTTCCAGAACCCCGATGAAAACAGCAAAAAGAAATACAGCAAGGCAGGGGTCCAATGCTTTTTATCCTTAATCCTTGACCAAGTATACAAATGGAAGAATAAATAGTTGAAAGGCCTCCAACCCACAATAAAAGGTTACACCAATGTATGTGCATACACAAGAGAATTTATCAAGTATATCGGAGGCTGTAAACTTTAACGTTATGGGGGCTAAGCCGTTACAAACGGCCGATATGACACAGACAAAAAAAAAACGTTGTTTGCCGGGGGCGATTATAAGCGCGCGACTCCGATCCGACATCGACGGATGAATTTCGATAACGAGGATCCGGAAGTGCTTACCAAGCTTAATTAAGCTAGCTTCTTGAGCGCTCAAGCTTGATCGTGATCAATATCTATCTATGGATAATGATATCGCAAGTCCAATTGCAAGATCTCAAGTCTGGAGGCTTTAAGAGCCAGCGCTGCTAGCTGAATATCCGTAAAATCGATCTCCAATTTTGATATATGCGCTTCAGTGACATTTTACATATTTGGTATAAATAAGTTTTTGAATAAAGGGGTCACAAAACCACCAGACTAAACTTGAATGTCCTCAAGCGCTGTATCTCTCTATCATATGCTATATAACTACTTGCTCGCTGCACCACGGCAACGGCAGCCATTGCTGCTGGAAGGCTCGCTCGTAGATCTCCGAGTCGTCGTACAACTCAATAAGTTGCTGGTCTAAAGGCCTTACCTTCGGAAATGCAAACCGTCTATATTCATCGAATATCATGGTCAAACACCAATCCTGTAATTTGCGAATACATCCGACAACACATCCTGTACGATGCTTGCCTCTGTTACAATGAATAAGCAACGGCTGATTATCAGGATTAAGTGCAATTTCCAATGCCTTTGAAATAGATTCATGCGAAACATGAACAAATGGTTCCTTGTTACCGGACATTGGTACTTGGAAAAATTGGATTCCCTCTTCTTTTAAAAATAATAAGTTCTCTTCGGGATATGGCTCAGATACTAAAACCAAAATGCTTTTCAAGTTGAGTGACTTGAGAAATCCGAAATTCTCCTTCCTTGGGAATGAGCTTCTATAAATTGATCCTGCAACCAAACTGAAATTCTCTGGAGTTTCAAACCTCCAACTAGGATTATGTCCATTCAAAGTAGACCTGCTACCAGCAGTAATCTTCGACCCCTTGGTTGTTGAGTGTATATTGTTATCTACAACATCTTTCATGCATCCGTTTACCCCGTTATTACCGCCTTGTTCTTCACCTTCGTCCTTCGTGGCAACAGGTTCCACGGTAGTCGTAGAATTCTCGGAAATCATGGCAAGCGAATTCCCTGGAACTATACCTGGTTCTTGCATCCCATTGTCTCCGCTATCCGAGAGCGAGAGACGCAGATGGAACTCAGCGGAGAACAGAACAGATGGAGGAAGGATGAAAAGGCGCCGGTGGCTCGCGTTTGTGGATCAATTATAAAATTTGGAGGACAAAGTTTGCAACAAAAAAAAAAAATTCGGCATATATGCATAATATTATATGTAGGCCTATATAGCTATAGCTTTAGCTGGCTGGCTAGCGCCTGTATTAAAAGATTTTATAATCATGATCATGATGATATCATCGTATACGTACGTTATAACAGGTACCTGCAGTAGTTATTAATATTTAGGCGCTACCTGAATTGACCGGGCGCGTAGCCCTATGTTAAGCAGTACGTAGGACCACCGCCCTTAATATTAATCTTATAAGCTTATAATTACAGAGTCGAAAGTACGCACGCTTGCACCGGAACAATCCGAAATCGTTAAATTTTTGCCTATCAGTCGACTGCATATGATAGCTATATGTTATATATAGCTATAGGCTATATGTTAGTATTACTACGGTATATGGTATTTACCATAGTATGTTACCTCTATTTATAATGAGATCCGGTTACCATTATAATATATAAAAATATCTGCGCGGATTCGTATGAACTACATTGTGACGTTACTTACGGCATTACCTTATAATACCATGTTTAACAAGATAAAAAAACCATGGCAAGTAGTACTGCAATGGTACAGTATAGCTAGCAAGGTTGAGAGCTGATGATATCTCGCGTTTCTCGATATACAGAATATTAGTAGTGGGGACGTCTACGATTGACATATATTACACTGTATTACCTATAGCCTATGCGTGTTAATAGCGAATGTTATGAATCACCCCGGGGTGGTACAGATTACTGCTGCTGAATGGACTGGACTTGTCTGATGGGTGATTTCTGGATGCTTTGCTGCTTCATTGAACTTTGAAGTTTGCTTATGGTGCATCACTATTCCTGTAGGAGTTCCTGTGATTGCGCTAGTGTTTGTTGATGTTGCTGGTCCTGATAATAATTGGTTCAAATTCAACAATCCATAATTGTCATTCCAATCGCCTCTAGTCATGTTCAATGCCCTTTGAAACTTTTTACGTTGTTTTCTTTGGTCTTGAATGCTATCTACTCCAGTAGAAACTGACGATGCTGAATAATCAGAAGTCGATTGGCTGGGTGGGTTTAATACTTGAGATAACGACGCTGCAGATGATGGTTTAACGAACGCAGTGTTTGGCCGGGAATTTCTTAGTTTATCCATTGTAGAATCAATGATCTTGTTACCTACATGCTCAGGAGCTGTTTGTGCCCGTGAATTGGCCCTTCTCCCATTTGATCCTTGTGCATGTTTATTCGAGGGAACTTGAACAATATTACTTGAGCTATCATTATCATAACTTGTATACCCACTTGGTTGAGTCCCCTTTGAAGCAAAATAGTTTTCAAAAGAAGCTGTCCATATTCTTTGTGGAGGAATCATTAAAGGAGCAGATTGTAAACCTCCAAAAATATCATGGTGATGCGTTAATGAAAATCTACTAGTATCAAAGCTAGCAGTAGTAGCCCCACCAAACCCTAATGAATTGGTACTACCACAAAATGTTGCTGGGCGGCCATTTATCCATGAGCCTCTATTTGATCTCATACCACCATGGAATGAGTGAGGACGAAATGTTGTTGCATCAATTTCAGTTTCAATGGTTGATCGTCGTCGATGCTCAATCGTCGCAGCATCCAATTCACTGGCAGCGACAAGACTATTTCGACGAAGTTTCTTTTCTGCATCTGACCTTATTACTCTAAATGAAGATTGGTTATCACCACTTGGTGGTTGTGGAATTGGTGGAAGCTCCTTGATTTTTTTGAATTTTTTTGCTTCTTTTGAATCTTTAATAGATTTGATATATTTGGTATCTTTTTCCTTGGACTCCTTTTGATTTTTTTCCTTTGATTTCAATTTAGGTAATTTGGATGTCCTTGCCCGTGGGATTTGCAAGTTGTCCTTAGCATTGGCTCGTTCTTTTGGAATGACCTCTTGGAAATTCTTGAAATCTGATTTAGTTCCTCCAATGATCCCCCCACTTTGAACTCCATCCGATTGAGTAGCATTCCTATGACCAGTAAACGGTGACACCGGCTGACATACATTGGATGACCCTGGCTTGGATTGTTTCTTTGTTGAAGTGACTTTAGCTCTATGCGTTTTAGTCTTAGATTTTCTTAAAAACTTAGGCTTCGTTCCAAGATTATGTTTCTTTGTGGGAGCAGCTTGTTTAACCTGACGTCTTGCATCTTGAGCCTTCACTTGATTGCCAACATTTTCTGGTGCCTTCAATGCTGCAGAAATTCGAGACATTGAAGCCCCAAGGTAAGAAACTACTCTGTTTCTTTGCACTTGAATATTTGGTGGTACTTCCATAGTACCTCGAAGGGTAAAAAAAAAAAAAAAAAAAGGTACCTAATGAGCGAGGAAAAAAGATAAAATAGAGAATGCAGTAGGCATACACTATAGTTCTATTAAGTGTAATGTGACAATTTGGTGTTAATTTAGTGGTAATAAAAAAATCGTTCATATTCGTTCATATTATATATAGCGTGCTTATTATAGCAGTTAGTTATAACTATTTAATCATGCATTAAAAATGCGATGCTGACGTCCAAGCAATGACCTTAACCAAGTAACTTCCTCCTCTAATTTACTGTTACGCTCAGTTAACAATTTACATCGTTGTTCTAATTCGTTCATTCTCTCAACTTTCCGTGCACGCGATCTACGCGCTGCTTCAGTATTACGTCTTCGTTTTAATGATGCTTTATCAACAGATCGATCATTATTATCAATTTGCTCAGTCTTGAATTTGCTTTGACCACTTGAATTTTCAATCAATTGATTTGATTTGGAATCTTGAGAAATCTTTGATTTATCAGTGGAATTATCAACAATTGAATTTCGTTGAGAATTATTATCTGATAATTGGAACCCGGGAGAAACAGATCGACATCGTTTATCTACTTTGTTAACCATGCAATCCTTATGTGTGGCACTAGTTGAATGTCGTCTTCTCAAACTTGAAGCCATTGATGAGGTACTATTATTTCTTTCGGGAAGAGTATTAAATAAATCATCTATTGTCAACTCAGGTAATGATCCAGCGTACCGAGTAGTTGAGGGTGGATTATGATTAGGTACCATTTCTACCCTATTAGCAGAAGTATCATTAGGGTCTATACTTTGATCATTTCTTGTACTACTGGCATCACCATATAAACTGAAATCAGTATTAAGAAATTTTTGAATTTTATCTGATTCCTGTAATTGGGAAGGAAAAGAAGTCATTGACATAAGATACCCAGTGTTAGATTGTGATAAGGGTTCTGGCTTGACACCAGAGTAGGCCGATGAAAATGGAGACGATATTTGCATCCTTGTTGTGTTATCTTGGGCTGTTGCAGTGGTTGTGTTTGGAAATAATTTAGGAGGAGCAGCTATACTTCCACTTGGAGCATTACTTGAGCCAGTATTTGTCCACACCAGTTTATCATTATTACCCATTCGGAACAAGGACATGAAATTTTCTTCCACCTCTTCTTGCTTGACCTTAATATGGGCTATATTTGAATTGGTCTTGTCTATTGACTCTTTGCTGTTGCTATTAACACCTTGACTATTGGTAGTAGAGGTGTTTTCAGTGGGGATACTGCCAGACTTTGATTCAGTACCGTCATTTGACTGTTTATTATAAATATATTCGTTGGGAAAAAGATCAGACTTTGAGTTCAACTTCCACGCAGACTCGTCTATAGACCCAAAAAACATTAGTGGGGTCGTGTCGAAATTAACGTTTTTGTCTAGCTCCGTGGATGGGATCAATGAAGTTTTGGGGGTTTCGGAGGTTACACTTGATTCTCTGGAATATGATAAGGGGTCCATACCCTCCAAGGAAGCTGACAAAGGAGCCTGTGGAAGTGGGTCAAGCAATGCGGCAGAGACATTTTGAGACCAGTCAATGTCTTGGGCAAATACCTGGGACATGGTAGTCTGCGCCAGATCAGCTATGGAGCCAGAGGGAGCGCAATGGGGGTCATTCGACTTGGAGGACTCTGCAAAAGTACAAACCGCTAGCTCCTCGTCGTATCTGATTAAAGTCATGTATAAATGATGACAAGTCCTGGCGAAGCCTTGAAGATAAAACTGGGAGCAGACTGAGGCTCTTCTGTATTAGTCAAATAGCAGTAAACAGCAGTTGAAAGTAAACCAGGTACAGATATATTTGCAAATTGTAGCACGCCGAATAAATTCGTTGAAATTTAAAATGAAGCCAGTGCTCACTGAGGCACGGCTGATCGACAACCCCAAAAGAAAAGAAAAGAATATAAAAAGAAAAAGCTAGTGCCTTGCCGTCGGAAATTTCCTAATACGGTCAATCAAAAGCTCAGATTCAAGATGTGCCCAACTCTGTCTTAATATGGTAATCTATACTACCACCACAACAGAGAGCTCTCTAGCTGCGCACAAGAAACGTGACTACCCAAAATTGACTAAGATCGGGTATAATATACCTAATATATACTGCAGTACTGGGTCAGGGTGTAATTGATAGTGTGCACCCTCGGCCAACGATGAATCCTGATCAATTGACCAGATGCACTTGATGCTTTCTGTGGAGAATCACTGCCAGACTGGTTCTTCGACAGTAAATGTGTCTTTTATTTATAAGTCTAAAAGCTTGCTGGAGGTTTAATCTAGTGCTTTGAGCAAACGCTGCGGCCAGACGCTGAGCTGGTATCTCGAAGAGCCGCGAAACGGACTAGGCTGAGCCAGTTGCACCAGAATGGCCTTATTGGATGATTGGGCGAAGTCCAAGGAAAAGAGACGTCTCGGACTCTTTCAGCTTAGAGGCTCCGAGAGAAGACGAAGACGAAGACGAGGAGGGAGAGGAGGAGGAGGAGGAGGAGAAGATGAGAAGTGGAGAAGGGAAGAGGAAGAGATAGAGTTGAGGATGGTGGCAAAAACTGATTAGGAACCAAATCAGGTCAACAACGAATATATTCAACACCACACTTACAGCATGCTGATATTTTTAAGCGAACGGCTTCCAGCTGGCTGGCGCGATCGATCGGATGGCTGTGGAATTCCGAACAATTAACGTTGTCAATTGCATGAGACGCGCCAGAAAAGCATTTTGCTAACAAAAAGTGACTCACCAGGTGGTCCAATATATTAAAATTAACTCGATTGCCAGAGCCTCTCATCGCTGTATTTGTATACCCTTTTAGGCGAATTCGAACATGGCCATAAATATTTATATACAGTTATTAATAACATATACAACAACCACATTTCCCCCATCCATCAGCGTTGTTCCATTGTACCATTTATTCTTGCGTCCCAAGGGAGTATACGGATAAAATGAGATCAATATCCCAACAATCCATCTATTGTTAACTACCATGAAATCGGAGAAATTTCACGTGTGCACGAGAAACAAATGTTGCAATGCTAAATTTAAAACGAGGGAGCTAAATCTTCATACATTATTAATAATTAATTAGGCACAGCTCGGGAAGCCGCGATATAATAATAACGTACCGCGTTAACCGGTTGCCTGCATTTTGTTATAATTAAAGGTTATCAGATCTGATCGACAAATCTCTATCAGATCTGCTTAATTTCCGCGCTTCTTCCGGGCAACTTCTTGGACTATTAGATTAGTCATCATTTCACCATTTCTTTACTAAGCACAACTCATTCTGTCCTAAAATTTTCAAGGAAAAGCTTCAGCTCTAGAGACCTTACATATAGTCATAAGAGGAGAATGAAACCCATGAATGGGCCATAATATATGGCAATGGCTTAGAATTCATATATAATGAAAGCGCACATCTTGGTCCCGCATAATATTGCTTGTTTCTGCTATCACTATGAGTCATGACCAGACTCATTATCTTAGCTTAAACCTCCAAGTAAGTTTTAGAGGCATTGATACAGCTAAGCTGGATATGTAGAGTGTCAGTGAAATTTGCTTTTCACTAGTTGAGCTTTTAGGCTTGAGCTCGATTCTGATCTGAAACCGGGTTCTGGCGTTTCCAGGAGCGCTCAGAGTACCATGATAACAGGGCTTTCAAGTGACAAGTATCTAGCAAAAATGTCCTTACTTATAAAAGCTTCCCGATAGCAATAGGCGTTAGTGGAGGAGTGTCATAAAAATGATAAGAAGCACTGGGCTTGAACAGTTTTGGGTTTGATGAACAGAAAATCGAGATCAAAGATCAGAAATAGGTATACTAGCCATTATTACTATACTAGTAATTCAAGGCCATTTAAGGAGGAATCAAATAGAAAAGTGATATCTATGGTTCCCTGGGGTAACTTGTTACCACATAGAACATGGTTTAAACATCTGGCCGACAAGTACATGATACGTACTCATAATCAGATCAGTAACCTTAAAGCTTTGAGCAAGCAGCATTTACGTGAGTAAACGTGGCTGTAGGGCTGAGAAGTGGCCTGGAACAGCAGCTCGGGCCCTATAGAGGTCTCACTGGCCTAACAATGGGTATAAGTAATATCTTGGTGCTGATATTACATGTAGCAACGATTCAATGGGTTTGTAAGGCTTTGCCGACAAAAGTACATTCAGCATCTGCTACCTCTTTTTTTGTACTTAATTGTCCGTGAATAACTTCTATGCATTGAGTCTTCCTGCAGAATCCAAGAAGACAAATGCTTCCAATATCTAGAACTTAGTACTGCATTTTGGATCACATCAAATAGGAGCATTTTTACCATTGCAGAAGAATCCGAGAAGGGGCAATTTAGTCCCTTCTTTTGAATCTGTAGTGTATATCTGGAGGTTATCGATGCCGTAGCCTGCCTTCCGTAGAGAATAATAGCAGAATCTTGCAGTTAGTAATGCAATAATCAATCAAACATCGTTATTTCTGGTTTCAAATGAGCGATACTTATAGTCAGATATATAAGCTTATTATGCTGTTCTCAGTAGTACTGCTCGAGCTCTGATACTGTTTCAGTACAGATTCTGACGTATTATAATATAATTATTAAGCACCGGAAGACATGAGGCCGGATGAGATCTACCTACTAGGCGCCTAGCTAGCTACCGCTGGCGCGCGCTAGCATCTTATTGAACATAACAAATCTGCTTATCAGATCTGATCGGCGATGTTATTTCCGTATTAATATTTAATTTTTCCAGGTAAGCGCCAGTTAATTATAGCCACATACGTACGCATGCATAGAATTAGCTCTTACAATTAGTCATCATCACACTGTTTTGTTACTAAGCGCATCATATATTAGTCAAGTAAAGATCTAGATCTTTTTCCATTAATCAACTTAGGTCTAGACATGTACATGCTCATGGCTTGCTAGCTCGCTAGCCAACTATTTAAATACTTATTGTTATTTATTGCACCCACTTCTTTATTTATTCTCATCTACATTCATAATGAGCTCTATACAAACACGAGGACTTAAGGAGTCCACTCTACCCTTATCAGAGATCAGGCGACCAATCCCCCCAGTTATTGACGAAGAAAAAGTATCATCAATGATTGAAACACTTAATAAAGGTGAAAAACTACCACCAATTGATATCGTCCAAGTTACTGACAAGGAAACAGGTGAAACAAAGTATTTTGGGTTTGGAGGATGTCATAGATTTCAAGCTTATGACAGAACAAAAGCAGATAAAATCCCCGTCAAAATCATCCCAGCTTCTCAACAGCAATTATCTTTATACACTCTATCATAATTTTATTATTATTATTATTATTATTATCATTTGTACAATTAACATAAAATATTTAAGTAATTTATCCCAAGAATGACCTTAGGAGAGGTATAGAATTCAAATCACTCATCATTAAATCTAATTTGTGTATTCTTGTAACAATCTTACGATTCACATAATCATCTCTTCCACCCACACTTTTGATTGATCCTGATCCTCCTCCACCATAATTGACTCTATGCTTACCCATATGTGCACCCATCCCTCTTCTGCCACATATCCCTAGTACCTCAACCAAGTAAACAGCTTCTAAGGCATGTACTACATCAATAAATTCTGCCAATGTTAATTGACCTAATGATTTTTCCCTTTGACATGCTTGACTATATTTATCATACAATTCTCTAATTGTTGTAGTAGTCATACGCGAACAGTCAACAACTAAGACACATAACACCGCTTGTTGTTGTAAACTCAACTGTTTTATTCGTATAACATTCGTTCCTCCATATGCTGATGAGTAGATTTTCGATACTTGCAAAGGACCAGCCTTCGGTAAGTCTTGAATACTTAGTACAGGTTTTAGTTGGGTACCTTCTTTTTGTCGGTCATCTTCCTGAACGAGCTCAATTGCTCTTCGACATATATCAAATGCCTTTCTTAGATCACCATTGATTGCCGATACCTTTTTAGCACATAACCTTATAGCAGATATATCCATCAAGGGTATAGATTCATTATTCATTGGGTCTAATGACCGTAATCGTTCAACAATGATATCAACAATATCTTGTTCTTTGTAAGGTCCAAATATCATTAACTCAGGATTCAGATCATTAGCCTTTAAACGGGGTAAAAACTTATCAGCCAGATCCAATACATTGGCAATTCCAATTAGAATCAAATTGGACCCCTTCAGAAATGACCATTGGTATATTTTAAATAATACTTGCTGATCTTTAGTTACAATATGATCCATCTCATCTAGGATCACTATAATGCTCCGCGACTTGTCAAGAAATAATGCATCCAGATTATAAATGACCTCACTGTCATCTAAAGGGATTTCTCCTGGTATTAATAGTCTATGCAGTTCATGGTAGATTAAATTAGGCTTTTCTATTATCATGCAATTAATATTGGCAATCATTGGCTTAGTCTTGGTCTTGACAACATCTTGTAACACTTCATTAAGTAATGCAGATTTACCAGTGCCGGGGAGTCCACTGACATACAATGCACCATGACCCCTTGTATCAACTCTACTCTGTAGAAATTCACGTAGTTTTGTACGTTCGGATTGTCGACCTATAACTGACCGTGCAAGACTTCCTCGCTGGAAAAGTGCTTTACCCTGGGAATAATATGCTTGTCTTGGTGAACTAGGTGTAGAAGGTGGTGTTTCGAGACCTATATTCGTAATTGGTTGCTCGGCCTTATGCTTTTTGGAAGGGATGAAATCAGGTTGATAAGATTTCACCGGCTTGGTAGGTGTAGTCACTGGTGACGGTAAACTCGTCTTTGGAACCTGAATTGGATCTCTTCGAACTAACGGCCGTTTGACCACCATTGTAATAAGGCCTCGAAAATGAATGCAAGGAGAGTTGGTTAAAGGAATGCGTAAAGAAAAAATCTGGCTAGGAAAAAAAAATGAACTGGCTCGATCTAACGCGCGATGAATATTTAAATTTCCATTAGATTTCCTAATTAAGAATGATCAACATTCCAGCCACGCGTAATTAACGCGTCTCATCTAAACCCTAATTATGATCCGATTACCAACGTTAACCATGGCCATATGTATATACTTGTACGTGTATACAAGAAACAGAAAAAACAACAAAAACCGATAGGCCCTATTAGGTAGCTACGTTCTGAAGCTATATATATTTATAGAGTCATACCAAGAAAGAAATAATTTATAGTTAAACTAAACACGAACAATGATCTTCCCCTTTGTCGTGTTACTTTCCAAAAGTTTATGAGCTTCTGCGATTTCTTCGATTGGAAACTCCCGTTCAACGAAGGCCTTTAATTCCCCTGAAACTAATTTGGGAAATAATAAAACTTCGAATCGATGTCGTAATCTACTTTGATACTGAACAGTTCTTCCTCGTAAGTTTGTTCCTAAAATCGACAGTCGTTTAGGGATCAATTGCCCTATATTGACATCTTGTACTATTGGGCCACTCATGGTTGCTAATTGCACTAACCGTCCGTCAACCCCTAAAACTCGTAAGTTCCTATTGAAATATGATTGTCCAACTGGATCAATCACCAATTGAATAGTAGAATTACCGACAACAGCAGCAAAGTCCTCTTTCTTATAGTTGATTGCTCTTATTTCCGTACCAGTCCCAAGATTTAATTCATTCTCAACAAAAGCAACCTTCTCATCTGTACCCACAGTAGTGTATACACGGGAAGCTTTGAGAATCTGGGCAATTTGAACAGCTGCTATACCTACACCACTAGCCCCAGCATGAATCAGGACATTTTCACCGGCAAGCAAACCACCCACCAAAGACAAGGTTTGTAAAGCTGTAAACCATACTTCAGGTAATCCCGCAGCATCTCTTAATGGATACTTATCCCCTACAACTATCAAGACCTCAATTGGTGCAACGACGTATTCAGCGTAAGCTCCACCAGGAATCAAGCCTGCTACTTTGTCGCCTACTTTTACTCTTGAAGAGGACTCATTACCTGTTACGATAATATCACCCTCTTCACCCTCTTCTTGTGGAATATTCAATTGCTCTACTGTTCCCGAAAACTCTACGCCAAGGATGTCCGTGGTACCTGGAGGTGGCGGATATTTACCCTCACGTTGCAAAATATCCATACGATTTAGAGCAAAATAGGCCACCTTGATCAAAGCATAACCCTCTGGAAGGTTCTTAGCATTGTCAGGTAAGGGTACGTCGGAGACGTACAAAGCGTCCGCATTACCTGATCCGTTTCTAATCTGCACAGCTTTCATTTTATTTAGAGGACTAACAGAGATAAAAAGCAGCCACTTGTTTTTGATAGTTGCAATATTTTGAAAGGCTTGAACTTCAAACTCAAAATAAGATAAATTTGTGGTTATAGATTTGTCAGAAACATTGACGGTGGAGCTCGAGCGCAGAGCTGATTTCAAAGAGGGTCCGGTGAGATGGCCGATCAAATCCGATCATCCGATATTTCAAAACGTACGCGTGTCTGTGCGGCTGACAATCTGTAGCTACCCCAACATTTAGCATCCTTTTCAGCCGTACAATTTTAAGCAGGCTTTTATCAACCACAAATTTGTTGAGATGATCAATATTATCAGATATTGTTGACAGGTCCCAACACGCTTATGATTACATGTACAAGCTAGCGCAAGCTCTACTCTTCACTTTTTTGGTTCCTTCATGACACCAAATTAGATTTAATTACAGTCGGTATGGACGTATCTAATGATGGAATCTTCCAGGTCAAGCGAGAGGACCACGACGATACGGCGGCACTTTTTGCTAACGCCAACAATATCAATGATATGATGGATTTCATTAGTTGGGATGGCACCAATGAAGAAAACATTGATCCCTTTGGTAATACTTCACAAAATCTTGATTTTGAAGGGTCATTATCCGAGCCGGTGCCACTTAATAATACTTCTACTCCGAATACGACAAATAGTAGCATCAATATAGCAAGTTATCCGAAGTCAGGAGCGAACTTCTTTAATACATGGAACAAAAGGATCTTTGATGATTTGAAAGAATCCGCATTGAATGGTGAGGAAACTGAAATTTATAAACGTGATCTACTTGAGCTTAAAGGGTTAGCATTTGGCAAGTCGCACGTGGGCTTTGATGGTAAGCCGTTACCTCCTATAGATCCTCCTTTACCTGAGCCTGGACTACTTAGTGATAATAATAGGTACAAGTATGGCGTATCACTTGATGATATACCATTAAGGTCAAGGGTAGAAACTCAAATTAAATGCAAAGTAATATTCTCAGGAAATGTTACGGAGAATTTATTACAGCTACCTCAGGATATTCTTATCCGGCCGGGATTGAAATTGAGATACCCTATTTCACCTGCTCAGAATAAGTTAGATGTTAGCATTGACTTAGTGTCAAATGATAAACCGGATGAGCCACTATATATGTGCAACATATGCGTTAATAGAGAACGAAGAAGGGCATATCGAAAGAAGAAAATGGAAATTGATGAAGAGATTCATTGGAAAGAAGAAAGGAAAAGAAGGATCTTGTTGGTAAATTGCCCCGAAGTTGTTGCCTTACCTCCAAGAAAAACTTACCAAATTGGCAACAACACAATAGAAGCGCGGATATTGGAAATTCCCTTGCGCATTGCATGCTACTGCCACCACCATCCTGACAAGCCATTATTTCGGTTAGCAGTGACTTTGCGAGATTACACGGGACAGATTGTAGGCCGTGCAGTGTCAGATAAAATACTTATATGCGATATACACAAAGATTCTAGAGGCACCCAGTTCAAGGGTTACACATCTTTACAAGAAATCTCATCACCCCCCTCGGAATCTTCCGAAGCTGACCCTTATTTATCTTCATCAAGCCGCAAGCGGCATCGGTATGAAACAGATATACCTGTAACTAATAGGCCAACACCCCCGCCTGACAGCGAAGTACAAATTCAACGAGTAATCCCTGCGCAGGGATCAATACGTGGTGGTATTGATGTGACTTTGCTTGGTAGTGGCTTCAAACCAGGTATGACAGCAGTATTTGGCGAAGTTCCATCGAGTTCAACTCAGTGTTGGAGTGATTCAACTATAGTTGCGCAGTTACCACCTACAACTTCCCCTGGCCCAGTTGCAGTGACTTTATCTGGAGTCAATTACAAGGTTCCTCAAGTGTTCACGTATACTGATGATACTGATTTGCAGTTAATAGAACTTGCATTACAAGTCGTCGGATTAAAAATGAATGGTAAACTTGAAGATGCTAGAAATATCGCTATGAGAATTGTGGGTAAAGATGTGGATGAATCAAATGAAGCTCAGGGATCCAATAGCCAAACGATTGATAAGCACGAACACATAATTTTAAGAATTATTGAATTGATTTCAATGGCAGATGGGAAATTACCTAACTGGCAGCTAAGAAATAATGAAGGTCAAACAATGATGCATCTAGCGGCTGCTTTGGGGTATGCGAAAGTGATTGTTGATTTGGCCTCTAGAGGTGCAAGGGTAGATACTCAAGACATTAATGGGATGACACCTTTACATTTTGCTGCTCTTCATGGTAAGAAGCTTGCTGTTAATATATTACTGAAGTCAGGAGCTGATCCATTCTGTCATACATCTGGAGGTGACACCGTTATGGATGTGGCTACTAAGGATGTTTTGGATATCTTGCCAGTTGATATCAGTCACCGAGAATATTATAGACAACTTAACCGGAATGCATCAGTATCAACTCTTGCCTCATTGTTATCATCAGTGAGCCTTGCTAGCTATCATCAAGCTTCAGACGAATCTGATGAAGAACCAGTTGCAAGTGCTGCAGCAATGCAAGCTACTAGTTTGGTACGTCAACGGAGGCGTAATAGGATAGTGATTGACGATGATTATGAGAGTTATGATGATGATAGTGATGAAAGCGATAATTTATTAGATGATATAAGGGCAAGGTATATGGCTAAGAAACGACAACCAGAGACTGTAGAAGTTGACAATGAAGAAATATCGGATTTTGGTGGATTATCTGGAAGAGAAATCCGTCAAGCAGCAGGGCAAATTAGTGCGAAATTTAGTCAATGGACAACTAATGCTAAGAATAAGCTGAATATTCGTACTTGGGATGACGTTTTACAGTATATTCATCGGCCAAGGGATACTGCCCAACTATCAGTACAACATTTTATGTGGTCATTAGGGTTAAATGGTAATGGTAGTGGTAGTGATAGTGACAATACTGTGAGATCACGACCTGGTAAAAGTAACATTTCGCATATGTGGCAATATATTCGAGGTATATCGGAACCTCCTAGGTATGAAGAGATTTTCCCAGCTAACGGTCAAGATGATGGTGGAGAAAAACCTCAGGAAGAACCAATAGAAGAGGAGGAAGAATATGAAGAAGAATTTATACAGACATGGTTTAGTAAACGGAAACAATTGAAAAATGATAGAATGTTGTTTGTATTTTGGTTGCCTGTTTTGGTATTAACAGTTATATGTGTGCTGCTGAAGTATTCTGGGTATGAACAACGATTTAAGGTGATTTCATTGGAGGAATTAGGTGAACAGATTAGGGGAAAAATCTCACAAACATTTATAGGAACAAGAGTTAATAGAAACCAAAACACTCAATCTAATCAGCCACAAGAGACTAGTATAGAGGTGGAATAGCCTGTTTAGAATTCACTTAGCCTTGAGCTGAGATGAGAATAACTGCCATATATTTCAAGTCTAAATTTTTGAATTTTGTAGATATGGAATACATTATTTATTTTTTATCCGTTTTTTATTTCTTTGTAGAGTATCTGGAATGTACATAGGATAATCTAGCAATAATATAATGGGATAAATGACCATCATCAGTTAATAATAGCCCAGTAAGCTCTAATAATATTAATAACCTTCCCAAACTTCTTCAACTGATTCCTTATGAATAGTTTCAGGAACATAGTTAACTAAAAATACAAAAGAAACTACACCAAGTGCAGAAAATATATAAAAAACGTATGCTCCCAAGAAATTATCAATTATAGGGAAGAAGTAAGCAATAATAAATGTTGATAACCAGCTTGCAGTTGTTCCCACTGACTGAGCCAGCCCCTTAGCTTCAGGTGATGATAGTTCAGGGATCATTAAAAAGGGGACGGGTCCAAGACCCATAGCAAAAGAGATAATGAACAATATAGCTGTAAGTGCTGATACGACTGACCATTCAGCTAACATAGATGTAGCCAGCACTGCTGAACATGTCGCCATACCAGATACTGACCATAGTAATAAGTATTTCCTTCCATGGGTATCAATAATAGGCGAAGAAACAATAGTGAAAACAACATTCACAAGGGATATAAATACCACGACTAATTTCGATTGATTTGGTAATACTTTGGAGAGGATACCTACTCCAAAGAATACGAGAGAATTGATACCAGAAGCTTGCTGAATTACCATTAACCCAGACACTGCACGTGCTTGCTTAAGAAATTTGGGATTAGTGAAATATTCCCAAACGGTTATATGTTTTTGCTCTATAGGTTCAAGTAAAGGTAATGATTCGACATCAACATCTCTTGAAATACCCTTAGAGGCCAGCCATTTGGGAGACTCGCCAATTAAGGGCAAGGAACAGAGATTTATTAGGGAAATAAAAACTCCCGATAATAAAATCAGACGCCATTGTTCTTTATTAGCAAAGAAGTATCCCAATACTTGTGCTACCATTATGCCAACATTTATGAACACTTGACTAAATGATCCTAATATTCCCCGTAACTTCTCGGGACTAATTTCATGGATGTACATTGGCGTAACAACAATTGAAGATCCTGCACCCATTCCAGCAATAAACCTACCCACGGATATACCAAATACTGACGTTCCGTGCCAAATCAATAAAGACCCAAAGAAAAATAATAGAGAATTGATAAACGATAAGCGGCGGCGGCCAATTCTATCAGCTAGATGGCCAGCAATAACAGAGAATGCAAACCCACCTATACTGTACGCACCAGTGATGGTTCCTACTCCCTTAGATGTCATGGGTATACAATCATAGGTAGCATCAACTGGACATGTCATGATTTTCTGAGGAGCATTGAATTCAGCCAAATGGAACCCATATTGTAGCGGCCCAATGCACGCTATAACGGCAGCTACAACGACTTTCGGAAGCGACTGTGCCATTGTAAAAATGTAAAATTTGTGGAGTTGGAATCCCAGAGCTCCAATATTGCTTGCTATTAGCACTAGTTGGGACGAACGCGGCTCAGGCGTTATCGATAAGCCATATCAATATCGCTGGCATGCCGCGATCGTGACCGCGGTGTGTAGGTGATTGCATGCTGACTATAATTTGGCAAGTACTTTATTTGATAGGTCTAGCGTTAACGCTAATTAATGGCCATTGTTAATCGCATGCCGGCCATGCATGCACAATTGGAATTTATGGTATTTATTTCTACGTACTACGTAGGCCTACGTTATACGGTATACCAGATCTGCCATGGACTTTCGAAAGATTTATTCGATTGACGTAAGTGAAGCCTATACGTACGCTCGCGAATATATTAGTAGGGTATATAATTTCCGGTAGATCTAAATTCTCAAATCCGATCTAGATCTGTTGACTCTGAGTTCCAACTTCCAAGATATTTTCAGTGGCCCGTATTGGGAGGAATGGAAGAGATACGAGATTATAGTAACCGGTTGGGGGTACCGGCATCAGTCAGGATCTTGAATGGAGCTGCTTTGGGTGGTCTGACCGGCATGGCCCTGGGCATGTCTTCAGGTGCGACTGAAGGAGGGTTGAGATATTTCGCTGAAAACGCTCACCGGATGCCTACAGTCAAAGGTGGCTGGTATTTCTATCATAAGCGGAAAAATTACGTGGTACTGTTGGAATCTATCAAACAAGGACTTGGACGTGGTGCGAAACTAGCATTAATTGGTGGTAGTTACTTTGCTGTTGAAGCTTCATTTGATTATGCTCGTGGGACAATAGATTTTTTGAATACTACAGCTGCCAGTGGGATTTTGGGAGTTATCTATGGTCTAGGGACTGGGATAGGGCTCAGACAGAGCATGAAGAATGCCAAGTCCTTTGCATATTTTGGAATTGCAGTTGGCTTGATCCAAGACCTATTAAGGTACTATCGAGGAAATAATATCTGGTATTTACCCCGTCATTCTTCATCTTCTATATCTTCTAATTCTGGTAAGGGATAATTTAATATACAAGCTATCCCTGTTAGCTGGTCTAACTGTTTCCCTGTCGTATGCATGCTACTGAAAATTATAGCTTCACTCCCACCTGCATTTGAAACAGTTTCAACCAATTCAATATACTTACGTCTGGTAACGATGTCATTACTTCGGAATAATGTATCAGTGACCATTAATGTTTGTACCGCACCCTTCTCAATTGCGGCTTCAACTACTTTTGGTCCATACCAAGCACGCATATCATCATCATTAAGCATCTTGAAAAACTTGTCCATTATTAATGTCTCTTTGGCATATTTGGTATCTGATAATTGAGTTTGTACATCTTGATTTTTCAGTATTTCATTAAGGGCATGGACATGACCCGAGGAACTATGCGTAACCAAAAACTTGGATTTGGATTTGACTAATTCCTTATCGTTTTTAGCCACGGCTTGTTCGAAGACATAATCATAAAATGCCTTTGCGGTGAATCCCGGTGAAGCTATAAGTATAGCTTTTAATTTACTTATAGTCAGATTCCTTAGCATTGTATCCATAACCGTCTGATAAAACCGTTTGATTCCCTTTTCGTATCCCGAATTATCGCCTCGTTTTTTCCTTGGTATTGATACTTCGACTCTTTGTCTTAAAACAGTGACATTAGCTGTGATTAAACATATATTAGCTAGTCCTTCCTCCATTACGACTGCTCCAACGTCTGCTTTATTCTCAGGATCACATGCTTCATCAATAATTCGTAGGGCGATTGAATCCCATTCAAGTTTGTACAAGTTGAAGTTGCGTCCAATTTCAAGGGTAAATGTGTGAAAAGTCCCCGCTGATACATCATCAACGTCATTAAGTGTTGTGCCTTTAACTCGAAGAGTCCCTCCTTCAGGATCAAAATCCGTAGCTGTTACTTGCGCCCTCAGTTTCAAAACTCGTCTAACGGCATTACCTCCTGATCCCTTTGATTGAACACCTCCACTTGGTTTAACGATTTTTCTTATCGTCGATGCTTCAAGTTCATCACCTTCTTGGATTAAGTTATAGATATACCAAAGGTCATCATCATCTTCCGGTACTAGAGTGATTTCGCCCGAATGGTCTTTTTCAAGGGCTCTTTTAATAACTTTCATGTCTATTAGTATAATAATATTATTGCTAAATTACTAATACCAGCAATATAATTAGCTTAGAATTAATTATAATTTTATATAAGTAACTATGTACGTCGACGTACGTAATTACTCGGAAATCAGATCATGATCAAGCTAAGTTATACGGTTATAGATCTTAAAATATTTTTTTCTCCAAGATTTTATTAGATACAAATATTAACATTATGAAACGTCTAGACTATAGCTATAGCTATCAGACCTGGTTATCGTACACCGGCATTAGCAAGTGACTCAACTTTACAAAGCTCACCATTTTTATTAACCAATTTACGGTCCGCTTCCCCTTCTTTACGGTAAACAACCTCTAGTCCTTCATTAGTCGTAAATAATGGCTGAACAGTTTCCCAGATTTTCTTCTTGGGGTTGAGAACAGGTTCAGGAGTCTCATCGTATCCTTCAAAGAAGATCTTATCACCAGCTTTAGATCCTGGAGGAGGGTTGACAAATTCGACTTTTCCATCTGATGCATCGTTAGCACAAAGAACCATTGCTTGGGACTTGATACCACGCATATTAACCGGCTTCAAATTAGCAACAACTACAACGTATCGGTCTTGCATGGCCTCTAAGGGGAAATGCTTGACTAACCCACTGCAAACAGTTCGCGGCTCAGGCTCGCCAACGTCAATTGTAGAAACGTAAAGTGAATCAGCATCAGGATGCTTGATAGCCTTAACAATATGGCCTACTCGTAAATCAATCAATCCAGGAGTAATAACTAATTCTTTCTTCACTGGCTCGGGCTTCTTTTTCTTTTCCTTCTTTTCCTTCTTCTTTCCTTCTCCTTCTTTAGGCTGTTCCTTGCCCTTTGTCTCTTCCTTGGAAGCTTCTTCTTTGGAAGGTTCCTTAGTGTCCTTAGCTGCTGTAGCACTTTCCTTCTTCTTCTTCTCGGGCTTAGCTTTGAGTTCCCGAGCAACTTCCAAATCCAAGTCAACCTTTATCCCATCTTCAACCTTCAAAGTATTTTGAATCAAATCAGCCCATCTAATAACATGTCGACTTTCCTTAATTTGATCAACAGACCATTCCTTAATCAAGGGCAAAACTCTAGAAAACACTACCGCATCAGTGGTACTAGGCGCTTGAGTGTCCAATAAGTAAGTTCTGTTTCGCAAAGTATCGTTTAACTGAGGAAG
The DNA here is from genome assembly GCA_030574255.1 of Groenewaldozyma tartarivorans. Classification (NCBI taxonomy): domain Eukaryota; kingdom Fungi; phylum Ascomycota; class Dipodascomycetes; order Dipodascales; family Trichomonascaceae; genus Groenewaldozyma; species Groenewaldozyma tartarivorans. The sequence goes on along the minus strand of JAJMEQ010000047.1, from coordinate 25,175 downwards.
TGATTCAGGAAATCGCGAAGATAAAGTCAACCATTGGCTTCGTTCGGCTGATTGAAGTTGAGTCAATTGAGGATCAGAAAATTCTGATAATTCAGCATTAGCCTAAAATGTTAATAAAAATTTCAAACCATTAAATATGGGGAAAACATACATTAGGAGAATCTTTGAGTGAAAGTGCTCTAGAAAAAGCTTTGGTGAGGGTTTCAATTGAAGTCATTATGAGTGAGCGTGACGCCAATGCCATATATTTCGAAATTTTCAAATTTAAATAACCAATTTTTTAAGTGCTAGTAATTATAATTACTACTAGCTACAGTGCGCGCTAGCTCTACCCGGTAGATCTAGAGCTGCTAGAGTGCTATAGATTAGCTCAATCGATAATATAATTTAGCTAGCTAGCTGGGGCGTGGCCAGAGCTAAAATAACGTTAACGTTGGCGCAAAAATCTCAAGCCTGTGGTTGACCTCAAAAGTTCTTACTAGTTCATGCACGTGACATTGTGTCACGTGCTAGAATCAAAGTCTGCACCTAGCTAGCTAGCCCTACTGTACATGTACTGCAGTACAGTTAATCTTTTTTTAATTTCTTCCAATTGATTATTGTGGACGTACGTAGACTGCAGTTGCTGGGATGTATTTATCTATGACCTATCTACAACCTTGACCTGGAGTATCTAAATCTGCAGAGCTCTGTCAATGTGCATTAATGCTATATTTCACGTAGATGTAAGGACAAGTCTCTGTTGATATTATTTTTGATGAAAGCAGTTTGGTTCGCTGGGAAATGGTGTTTCCTGTATAGCCATTTTCTACGCAAACTGGAATCAACGTTTCAGGCTTTCAACTGAGCCTGGACATCGGCTTTGGGAAGTTTCTGTAAAACCCCTTGGGATGATCAAAATTAGTATGGGGAAGAGCTTACGGGCCATTATTTATCTAACGGCTATTTGACCCGGTTACTGTAAATTAATAATAAATAATGACCTAATTATTGCATATTTGGGGATATAGCGCAATGCTAAAAAATCATCCTCCTCTTTGAAAACTGAGCCTAGGCGTGTGGACGCATATAGGCAATTGAATATTGATATCGATAACGACAGCTAGGTGGAGGTAGATCTAGATAAGAATGTTGCAGATCAGTGGGCAGATCAGTGCTAGGTGGGCAACGAAATCTGTTATCAATTTCAATTTTAGGGGTATCACCTGACTCTGAGTTGGTGGAGGATACACGATAAACACTAGAATATAAAAGCAGTTGTCCATCTTTGCCACTATATTCCATATCCAAGAATCGCAGTAATGGTCGTTGACAGTGGAATTGTGCCCTTGATCAACTTTTCCGGGTTTGTTGGTGGTTCCCCAGAAGCTCGTAAGGAGATTGGTGACCAGATATTCCGGGCTATGCGTGATGTAGGGTTCATATACCTTCAAAACCACGGGATCCCCCAGGAAGACGTTGATGAATGTTTTAAATGGAGCAAGAAATTCTTTGCCATGCCAGTAGAAAATAAAATGAAGTGTCCTCATCCACCTTCAGGTTCTCATCACCGGGGGTACTCTAGCGTTGGCAAAGAAAAAGTATCACAAATGGTTTTTGATGAATCTAAGCTCCAGGAGCTTCGCAAGAAGCCTGATATGAAGGAGTCTTTTGATTTGGGGAAAGAGAAGGACATTTACTGCAACTTTTGGCCAGACGAAAGCGATATTCCTGGGTTTCGTGAATTCATGTTAAAGTTTCATGCCACAGCAGCAAGCGCCAGTCAAAATGTTCTGCGTGCCATTGCATTGGGAATGGGCCTTGAAGAGGAATATTTTATCCCATTCCATAACGAGTCGAATAACCAGCTTCGGCTCTTGCATTACCCACCAGCGAAAGAAGACGAACTGAAAACTGGAGAACGGGATAGGATTGCTGCTCATAGCGACTTTGGCACAATGACTTTGCTCATGCAGGATGAAGTTGGCGGGCTAGAAGTAGAGGATCCAAACCATCCGGGAGTGTTTCATCCTGCACCATATATCCCGGGAACCATTGTTATAAATATTGGCGATTTCCTTATGCGGTGGTCTAACGATATCTTACGGTCTACTCTGCACAGAGTTAGAGCACCTCCAGTATCAACCGGTACCGGGTATACGAAGGAACGATACTCGATTCCTTATTTTGTGACCGCAAACCGAAATACTGTAATTGACTGTTTACCAGGCTGCTGGTCAGAAAATAACCCAAAGAAATATACCCCCATTTGCGCCCGGGAATACATAGAAATGCGACTCAACGCTACATACTAGATTAGTAACTATAATATTTCATTCATAAAGTTACCTCAGTCTTAAGGGGGAAGTGATCCGCGTGACTTAAGATGAGACATGACAATTAAGCCCGTAGAACTACATGTGCATTAAATAGCAATTTACACGAAGAATATGTATAGAAATCTTGTTGTGAAAAACGCGTTCTAAAACCGGTTGTGAATTTCTAATAATTTGGCCCAAGCAAATTATTTAGTATACCAAACTTACGTAGCCATGTATAGCCATATATAACCAGCAATATTGTAGTATATGAGTGAGCCATATCCAATTGCAATGCAATTATTCGGGCAATTTCTCAAAATTAGTGATTATTAATCATAATATAACCTTTCATAATCTATTGAATTCAAGCTCGCTAGCGCTGTAAGTCAGTGGCCTTTGCGTTGCAATTCTAGACGCACCATGGCCATGACCATCATTTGTAAATTAGAATCAACTTCATTTGCAAATTTAGGAGAACACTAACAACGTTGGTGCGAAATAGATCTATAATGGTTATCGATCGATGATACCTTATCAGCGCCGATCCTCCACCATGATGGGTGGGCATGCTTATCTTTTATCTATACAATTGGCCAAGGCCTAGGATGCGTCCGATTAGCACCACCGCTATCTACCAAATTTGATGATATATCACTCGAACTCACAGATACGAAAGATGCATTGCAAGAGGTACCCTGAATTATTATTCCATATGAATCAGCACCTCTCCTATACCAAGGACTCCGCTTTCTACAGATAAGCAATCATCGGGTATAAAGATAGAAGAAAAGTTGGCCTTTCCATTCATGCACAGTCATATTTTCAGGTAAACATGGTTTGGATATTTGACGTTATTCGAAATCCCAAAGGCCTAAGCTGGTCAGAGCGACTTCAGTGGTAAGTAGAACGCGAATGAAGGAATGAGTCAGTGAAGGATTCTAACTGTAGCCCAATTGACGAAGACTCGTATTACCAGAACACCCAATGGTGTAACCGGGATCTCATACCAATTCCAGAGGAACGTCGAGTGTGGAATACTGCTGGGTACTTTGGATATTGGACGGTATCGGGATCCTGTGTATCTGCCTGGACTATTGGAAGTACAATGTTATCGTATGGGCTTAATGCCAAACAGGCCATGGCATGTGTAGTTGTTGGCAGCGTACTTACTGGGTTTCTTGCCGTGGGTTGTGGATGGATGGGCGTCACACACCATATTGGGTTCACAGTGATATCGAGATCAAGCTATGGCATGTATGGAGGATATGTCCCAGTTATTATTAGATCTTTTGTTGCATGTATGTGGTTCGGAATGCAGGCCTATTGGGGTGGCCAAGCCACAAAAGCAATGATAGGAGCCATTATCCCTGGATTTATAGACGGAAGTCTCAACGAGTTATTTTCGGAGAGTTCACATTTGGCAAAGAATGATTTTATTGGACTCTGTATCTGGGGAGCCTTCTTCTGTTACTTTTTAACCATCCCTCCTGAAAAGATGCAGGTGCCTTTCTTCTTATCTTTTTTTTGCCTGTGCGGAACCTGTTTTGGACTTTTAGGATGGGCAGTTCAGACCGAAGGCGGTGCTGGGCCCATGTTTCACGATGAAGCAACTACTAATGAAATAGGATGGTCGGTGATGTTCGGTATCAGTGCATTACTCGGGTCATGGGGATCTGGGTGTCTTGGTCAGTCTGATTGGACTCGTTACTCGCGAACTAAAACTGGTCCAATGTGGGCTCAGTTGATTTCACCACCGGTAACTATAACTATTGTTGCACTTATAGGAGTTATTGTGACTTCAGCGACATCAGAGATGTTTGGCGAAGTGGTATGGAACCCAATAGATATGCTACCATTGATCCAGAAATACTACCACAATTCCCCGGGAAGTCGAGCTGGTGTATTTTTTGCTTCAATTGGACTGGTATCATCACAAATGTCAATTTCAGTCGTTTTAAATTCGGTTTCTACCGGTATGGACTTGGCAGGTCTTTGCCCCAAATATATTAATATCCGACGAGGTGGTTATATTATGGCTTGCATTGGCGTTCTTTGCCAGCCATGGCAGCTTGTAGCCACTGCGACAAAGTTTCTAACAGTGCTTTCTGGTTTCGGCATATTCATAGCACCAATGACGGGTGTAATGCTTGCTGACTATTTTGTAGTGAGAAGGGGCAAGCTGAGAATTTGCGACTTGTATCGGACCAACGACACTATTTACTTCTTCTGGCATGGAATCAATTGGCGCGGGTTCGCCGCAGCTTCTTTGGGTTGTGCATTCCTAATGCCCGGTCTCATTGCTGCTGCAGGTGGGTACTCAATTGCCGCTGGATGGTCACGGCTTTATAACCTGACTTTTATTATCGGGCTGGCTATAGGGTTCGTTTTTATGTGCCTGTTCAACTATATCAAACCCGTCCCAGGGCTTGGTCTTCAGGCACCATTTATTTCCTCCTTAACTGAAAGCACATCTGAGAAATCGTATGAGGACGATCTTGCAGTCAAGGGTGAGAATATCAGGACTATTAACAGCGATGCTATAGAGCCATAGATAAACCTATAAATGTTATTTGAAATGCCTAATCTTATGTTTTATCCCAAGCAGTCTTTTTGTCTGACCAGCTTAGCTTCGAAAAGTGCGTAATCAATTTGTTTATTTGTCAGTCACCTGGTAATGGGTAAGTCAGAGTTTACATATACAATGAATGAGACTAATGTTGACGTTCTATAGAATATATTAATATTTTATAGTTAAGGCTTCTCCCCCGGACATTCGAGATCTTTATAAAACCAGTAACCTACGTACTTGCCAAAATCAGCATACCTCTTAGATACACCTAAATTGTTAATACTAGACATGTCCTCATCATCTAACTCAACATCAACACCCAGCTTATTCTCGTCAATTCTAGAGTTAGTCACAGACTTGGGAACAACAGAGCATCCACGCTGCAATGCCCAAGCCACAAGAACCTGAGCAGGAGTAGCTCCATGCTTCTGAGCAACTGCCAGGACTTTAGGATGCTTGAGAATTTTTATTTCCCCCTCAGTGTCATAGTTCTGGTTCCCAAATGGAGAATATGCAGTGACATGTATCCCTGAATCGTGATGAAATTTCAAAAATTCATCCTGCTTTAAGTAAGGATGAAGTTCCATCTGGTGTACCTGTGGTTTAATACGACAGTTTGCGAGGAGTCTTTCCGTCTCTGATCGACAAAAATTACTGATACCAATGGCACGAGCCTTACCACTGTCAACAAGAGCTTCCATGGCCTTCCAAGTATCCAAGTAGTCAATAGGGACAGGAATACTTTTACCTTCCTCTTCATATGTTTTGCGATCATTTGCACATGGGTAGTGCATCAAGTATAAGTCGACGTAATCAAGCTTTAGCTTCTTCAAAGATGTATCCAAAGCTTCAGCAACATCCTCAGGCTTATGCATAGTGTTCCATAACTTGGTTGTCACAAATATATCTTTGCGTGGAACACCACTTGCCTCGATTCCATTCCCAACCTCTGCTTCGTTTCCGTAAATAGCGGCGGTATCTATATGTCGGTATCCGGATTCGAGAGCATACTTAACGGCATTTTCAACCTCATTAGGTGCGGATTTCCAGGTACCTAGGCCAAACAACGGCATCTCAACACCATTGCTTAAAGTTTTGACTAAAGTCTTTGTAACCGTCATTTGCAGAAATATTGTAATATTTTAGTTGAAAGAGAGGACATGGTGTTTGTGTGTATAATATATAACGATATCAGTGCATCGATACGATAAGATCAGATCGAAGATCTGCCTCCACCAAAGATAAGCTGATAAGCTTTGCCCACCGCCCACCTCGGACGATTACACAACGGTGAGAATTTTTGTAAGAATAACTCTATTGTCTTCAACATACCCTGCATGGCATTCGTTGAGAACCCACAATGCATATTTAATGACCGATGGAACGAGAGGCCAGCCATTGAACCGGCCTGAACGGTCTCTAGATGCGAGATCAATGAGCTTCAACATATCAGTTTTGGCATCTGCAAACGTTCCGCTTGTAGAGTCACTCATATTAACCGAGCCGCCATTGTGGCGCCCTTCATTGACAACATAGAAGCACCATAAAACCAATGCTGCAGAATATACGCCAAATGACATTTGCGGGATCTTAAAAGTCAGGTCTTCATTGGATGCAGCTAACCGGAGAAGCTCAAATAATATGGTAATAGCGGTTTGTGATTCTCTTGATTTCCCCCAAGCATGCAATTTCCGCTGCAGAAGGACCTTCTGCTCGAGCAAAATTCCACTGCTTATGTCGCCCGAGTCACTACTGCTTGAATCACTGCATACACTGTGTGGAGACGTTGAGGGGTCTCCGTTCTCAACGAGTGGCGACAGTAATCCCACATATTGTTCAATTGCTGCCAAGTCAGTATGAAGACACAGTGATCCAATAAGATAGATAAACATATTGGTGTAATATGCCGGTGAGATCGAATAATCGTTTAGAACCTTACCATTGTACGGATAATCTGAACCTTCCGTCGTAGATATACTGTTACTGAGAACTACCTGGTGGTCAAAATAGCCCCGCCAGCTTGTAAACCCAGCTTCGATCAGGTTGGAGAAATTGATAATCTCCTGCTTGGAAACTATTCCTAGCGACATTAGTCCGCGCCATTGCATATCCGAACAGATGCTTAAAAGTCCGTGTAATAATATTAACCGAGAGTACTGGGAGAAACAATTAGATACATATTCAACATCGGAATCGTCATATGTCTGAAGTAACCGTTTCACACTCCATAGAAAAGACGGCCAAGACCCTTCCTCAGGGATATTGTTGGCCATCTGTGCCGAATAAGACAAGGAATTCTGCTTTGCCATCCATGGATACTTGCGTTTTTGCCGAAGATTTATTGGGATCTGTTCATACTGAAGCCAAAACTCTTGGCTTGATACAGCCATCCAGCAGCTATCAGGACTGGGCAAGATACATTTTAGATCAAATAGAGGGACAGAGTATAAGTGCCTGAACATGGTTGCATTTTGACAATCGCAAATGAAAGCAAAGAAGGCCGTACGAATTTTGCTTTCCTGATCAATCCATTGATGCCACCCCTCTTCATCATGCGAGCGGAATGATACCGATTTCCAGATGTTCATGTACCCTGAATCTTTCAAAACCGATACTATGGTACCGTAGAACCTTTGCGATATTTTGTACTGCTCTTTTGTGCCTAGGACCGTGGCAAAATAATTCTCAAGTAGTAGCGCCTGAAACAATGCAAGTGGCACATCACTCGAACTGACTATCTCTAGCAACACACCCGAGCGCAGACAATTGTTAATCTCAACTGCCCTCTCGTATACACCTTCATCATGGGAGAGTGCCATTCCTATTGAAACCATTGAGAATAGCAGGTAAGTATTGGGCCTAGTTGAGATAAACGTTGGCCAATGGATAATAGGGTATACGCTGTCGAAGAGCTCCATATATGTCATCAGGTATCGGTTAATTCCCTTTAAGGTGAATTCATGACGTGTTGTATCCAGCCCGTAAGTTTGAAGGAACCGCAACGCTTCTGATAAAGTTTCTTTGCTAATAAGACTGCTGGATCCGTTAAGAGTCAGGATCTCTTTAAGTTCAGCCACAGTTTTAAATGCTCTATATTCATTTCCAGCTGGTAGGCCTAGTATAGTAGGAGATGTCTGAGACTGGGTTAGTCTAGAGTTACAAACGCCCGCTAGATCCAACTGGGGGGTTTCGGTAGCTTCCAATGAGGTATCTAATAACCATTCATAATTCTCTGATATATGCCTGGTCTTTCCGTTGTCCATCCAGGGCCACAAATCTGTATCTATTTTGTATCCCTCCTCGCCAAAAGATGTCCTAGAGGTGCCAATATCGGCGGTATCTATGTGGCTTCTTGCCGCGTCGAGTTTGCATAACTGAGCATTGCGCAGGTGCGTCCTTGATCTGTTATGCCTACAAAGTTAGTGCACTGAAGTCGCCCCCACAATATACACATAAACCTACTTTGCCCATATGTCCAGCCTTGCGTAGGAGGTGTTACACACGAGGCACCTGAAGGGCTTAACGTCTAAATCTTTATATAGAGCGTTAGTATAGCAGCAGCACAGTGGTCATAATTCTAGCATACGGTTAAGCGAATGGCGCACTAGAAAATCGTGTCTAGTAAAGCTTTTGTTACATCCGGGATGCTGACATGTATAGGGTCTTCCAGGCTGAACCCCCTGCTGTGGCGGCATTGCCAATTGGTACCAAATTAAGACGATAGGATCCGGATATATCGCTGGAGCTCCATATATATGGACGTCCACAGATATAACCGATCTGATCTAGATCGATCTTATCGAACTCGAGCTGGCTAGCGCTCTAGCTAGAAACCCTCGATAATTAAAGTTTCCGGCACGTGATTCACGGTCACGTGCAAGGGAACTTTTGAGTTTATTAATTTTGCGGACTCAGATATACGCACAAGATCTCTTCTCCACAGAATCCCACCAACCAAAATGTTTAATTTTAAGATTAATCTTCGAAATTGGAATTCGTGGAGACGAAATCTGGGGATAAATCGTCGAATGCTAACTAATTTCTAACGCTTTTACTGGCTATTTCGACCGTTCTTCACAACCACGAGGAACGGCCGTTTAGAATCAGCTCAGAAACTTGACAATGGAACTGGGACGAGACCTTATTCGCCATGATGACACACCGGTTGAAATAAGTGTAAGCCACTAATTATTATCACTGTTTACAATATGACAAATTACTAACGTATAGCCGCGTACTGGACTTCCAAAGAGACCTAAAGCTACTAGGGCCTGTGTACACTGCAAGAGGCTCCATCTAACTTGTGACAACGGTACGTATATATGTGTGTTACTTTTGCTTCTCTGAGAGAGCATATTTGCTGACTGTTAGGACGCCCATGTAAACGGTGTGTGCTCAGAGGTCGAGGAGATACATGCGTGGATTCGCCGCGGGGGCCTAAGAATGTTAGATACTTAGAAGATGATAAAAAGACGGACCAAGAATCAAAGGCAGCCAAGAAACGGAAGTTACCGCCAATTTCTCCTAGAAATCCGCCAAATATTCAGCCACGAAGTAGTTCCGAAAGATTTTTACCCAAGTATCCTACAAAGTTCCAATCTACAGCTTTGGACATGGAATATGGCGCGTTAGGTAACCTTGTAAATGCGCCGCCTTCTAATTCACCTGCTAGCGATGCCAGTCAGCCCGCGGATACGGATAACACATTGACACAAAACAATAATGATAGTATAGAAGATCTTAGTGAGGTGTTAGCTAGTGCTACTAACTCTGACTGGGTTTCGTCACTTGATAATCCTTGGGCAGCTGAGCGGCCCTTAAGTGGGTCAAGAAGTGTCAACATTAGTAAATCTGGGTTTAACTACGGCCCCAATGGCTATGGTGGATATTCTGGGGATAATACAACTACATCCATACCGACAGCCACAACAACAACCACGGGATTTGGAAATGACTACCTCAGTCCGCTATTCCCGTTGAACAATCCTCAGTGGCCTGATACCGGTAAAGCTCTCACAGGATTGAGAGGAACTTCGACGGCAGAAATTTATCGAAATGTTACTAGCCCGTTTCCTTACACTCCTGGCTTTCATACCCTTGTTCGGTACCTCAAGTCACGGTTTAGCAGGGAAAAACTACTAATCCTTGCAAAATCAATGTCAAAGTATAGGCCCTCATTCATCTCTTGTACTTCAACATTGACTGAAGATGATCTGGTATTCATGGAACAGTGTTTTCAGAGAACTTTACTTGAATATTCAAAGTACATCTCAAAGATAGGCACGCCGACATTAGTGTGGCGACGAACAGGCCAAATAGCAGCATGTGGGAAAGAATTTTGTGTACTTACTGGATGGTCCAAAGAGCAATTGGTTGACAATGGCATGTTTGTACCTGAAGTTATGGATGACGACAGCGTTATACGGTACTTTGAAACATTTAGTGACATTGCATTTGGTGACTCAAGAGGAGTAACTGTTAACAGATGTACTTTAGTTTCACCAACTGGGAAGCATATCAATACGGCAGCAATATGGACTGTCAGGCATGATGTCTTTGGAATTCCCATGATGATAATTGGGAGCTTCCTGCCAATTTTACGGTAACGAAAAATAGCATATAAAATATAAAATATATATCTAGTATAATAACTTATTGTGCGAGAATGGTCTTGACAAACTCAGTGTAATCCACATTTCCATCACGAGTAACATTAACGCCTCGTAATAATTCATCAACTTCAGCATCAGTCAACTTTTCACCTAAAGATGTCAAAATATATCTTAATTCACCAACACCAATATATCCAGTAGCGTCCTTGTCAAATACTTGGAATCCTCTAACATAGTCCTCTGGTTCACCAAGAGGTCTGAACCCGTTTGGTCGCGTGATGACTTTTACAAACGTGTCAAAATCAAAATCAGGACTAACTGATGTCACTAATTCATCGATTTCTGCCAGCGTAGGATTTTGACCGACAGCTCGTAGCATATCACCAAGTGCTTCGGCGGGTATCCTGCCTGTACCCTTCTTGTCAAAAAGAGCAAATGCGTCTTTGTACGCTTTGGTGTTTTGTCCTGCCATTGAAATTATGTTTGTTTGTAAATAAACTGCTGAGCAGAAAGTTTGTTGTGGTGTTTGTTTACTTTAAAAATCGATCGATCGATGGTGACAGATCATAATTGAAGCGGTATGAGACATGTGGAAAATTTGTCACGAACGACGGTGAAACTTCCTCCATGCGTTATACAAACCCACAAAGAGGGGGAATTGCTGGTTGGAACATATAAGCTGGAAGAAAATAAAGGCAGATATGGGACGGTTGATGTTTTTTCCCAAGATTTGGAATTGAAACATTCTATTAGTACTACCTCTTCAATACTTGACTTGAAAATATGTCCATGGGACGCTTCGTTAGTAGCTACTGCACAGTCAACGGGGTCAATTATTCTGTGGACTTTTGAATCAGGTGTTTTATCAATGAAGCAGGAGTATCAACTTTTTGATGACAAAATCCTAGTCCTATATATATGCTTCTCAAGTATTTTGAGAAAGCTATCAGCCACGCTTACTACTGGTCAAATCGCCATTATCGACTGTGAAACAATGGAAGTGGAGAATATCTATGATACTCATGAGGCCGAAGCATGGGTAAGTGCTTTTGGAGGTGAAGGGCCTCTGTCAAATGTTATTTTCTCTGGCGGTGACGACGCTCAGCTAATTGCCAGAGATTTGCGTACTGAGCAGTTAATATGGAGTAATAGGCATATCCATGGCAGTGGTATAACATACATTCTTCCCTCTTCTAATGAGTGGCTGCCCTCATCACCTTTTGCATTGTGGACAGGGAGTTACGACGATAGAGTACGATCAATAGATTTAAGAGCCATTCCTGGTGAGAACCCTTTACAGGTGCCCCCTAGGGAGCTGGATTCTCTTAACCTCGGAGGAGGTGTGTGGCGACTAGTTCCATCGCCTAATAAGACTACATTACTTGCTTGCTGCATGTATGACGGGGCAAGAATTCTTGAACCGAGTAAACCGTTCAAGGATATAGTGACTGGTACGATAACTGAAGGTCATAACAGCATGGTTTATGGCGGTTCATGGTCCACTGATGGCACAAAGGTATTCTCATGCAGTTTTTATGACCGTCAATTACAATCATGGACTTTGTAATCTCCATTATATATGCTACTATGTACAGTTGTTATAAATTATCGACCCATGTCAATACGAACAGCACCACGGGCCTCCAATTCTTTTAGTCGTAAAGCTTGCTCATGCTCGACTTTCCGGTTAGAGAGAAAATGCTTGATCCATACTTTTATGCAAGTATTATCGAGATTTGTATACTCAGTTCCACATTGTTTTCTTGCCTCTTTTTCATTACCAATAGCATCGTAAATTTCTGCCTTATCCAAGCATTTGAAAAGGTCATCACGGGCTGACCAACATGCTTGCCGCTTTTCCTTCTTGGTCATCTCCTTTTCAGGAATATCTGCTTTACCAAATAGTCCCATGGTCAAAGTTTGCCAATGACAAATGTTTAAAGCCTAGCTATAGCTAGCCAGCTGTAGCCTATAAGTGGTAAAGCTTATTCTAGTATACGTACGTATACGTACTAATACGCGTACGTTAACACGTACATGTACATTAAGGTAGAGTTAACGTTACCCGTTGTTAACGTTAACAGATCGATCCGGTGGAGCTGATCATGATCAGGATCCTGATATCTTAATCATCTGGGGTATGATTTGATCCAGTTGTACTGCAATTACAATTTATATAATTAGGGAAAAGTTGTATTTACAATGAAGCGAAGGGCAAGCTCTGGCGGAAAAATTATTTCTAAACTGCCTAAAAGGGCAAGTAACAGAGTGAGACGTCAGAGTTTACTAGAGATGCAATTATCGAATTCTATTGCCAAAACCGAGAGCAGTTCAGGTGAAACTTCAAATAGTAGTTACGCTGAAGTTCTTGAAAACGACTATTCAAGAACTTCGTTACTTGAAAATGAAATTGAGACGGAAGAAAATGAAATTGATCCTAGTTATATCGAACATCTTGGCCAGGATCTGCTCCAAGATGATAGCATCTGGGCAAATCCACATCCTGATCCCATTGAAGTTGAAGCTAGCCTTAAGCAAATTAACGAGAACCAAGATGAGGGCGAGAATATATCGCAGGTCAAAACTCCAAACACACACTTGCCTGATTTGTCAGATGTTTCTCGGTCAGATTCACCAGACTTGCCAATTACTGAAGCACCCTCAAGCAGAGTCTTACTGAACCTAGCATCCCAGAATAGTGCCAGTACAGCCAGTTTATCAGTACAACCCAGCCAGTCTTTCGAGGATTATGTATTCGAGTGGAGCATGTCCCAATAAGCCTATCCATTCACACCTTGTATACCCGTATTACTTACTAAGTACGTCCAGAACGTTTCTGGGATTCAGTCAATGCTATTTATCCATTTATCAAAATTCTCAACATCCAATTCCCGCTGTTTACTATCAAAGGTGTAACTAGATATAGGCAACCCTCCACGGAAGGCTACAACTGTAGGTATACTTGTTATCATATACCGTGACAACAAGTCAGTAACATTAGGATCATCAGCTTCAACATCAACAGTACTCAACGGTTTATCATCTGGCCGTTCATTAATAACTTTAGATAAATGGTTGGTGACTTGTCGTGAAAGATGTTCATTGCGTATGGAAAAGTTTGCCAAAAGTGGGGTTTTTAGCAATAGTAACGGCTCAAACTCTGATTCGTATCTCACGGGGATATATATTCTGCTATTAGTAGATGCTGCTCTTCGGTTGTAATAAACCGAATAGCCAATAGCAGATATTCCACCAGAGGCTATCAAAACTCGGGATAAAGTTGGTGAAAAGAAGGTCATTGCCATAGTAAGTTTAATTACCCTTTGCTACCAGAAACTTTGTGTAATAGCTTCTTTTTTGGTCAACTCCACTGAACACTATAGCTGTGCTGGTGGATGACCTGGTTAATATATTGGTGAATCAACAAAGAGATCTTTAGAATAAGGATCAGCAAGCAGTTGCAATTGTAACTAAACGTGTTTTGGTGTATCTCTGAGAAAAGATCATAGTTTATTAACAAGCTGAAGCTTTCTATGGGATTCAAAGGTCTATGGCTCGTAACTATTTGCCTTGGAGATCATACTAAATAGAATTCAATGGTTGTTTATTGCTACGCATACTAACGCTACAGAGGTTTTGCAATTGTCAAATATTCAACTTGAACAGCTGGTTCACGTTCGGTCCAAGCCGTTAACCGGTCCTTTAATTGGTTTGTCAGCATTAGCTAAAGTGGGTTGGTCATCGAACAAAAATTATTTTGTTAATAAGCGCGCCGGGTAAAATTACTCCACTTTAAGTGCACTGGGCATATTATATTACAAAATCACCTGCACTTTCGACATATTCTGGACCCTTTCAAATCACTTATATCTCGGAGGTCTTAACGGCACCAGCCAGTCTGGCTCTTATTCACCCTTGACAGAGTTCAGGGTACATCCCTTTTACGGACATATTAAAGGACACTGGTTGGCCTGTAACAGTCGGCAGTTAAGTAATTAGGAATTTCAGTTATTAGATCAATAGCCGATAATGGGTGAAATGGTCGACAGACGGTCTTACGAAGAAGACAACCCACGAATAGCCAACAGTCGTGAGAATGTTTACCTGCATCACTCTGAACATCATTCTCGCCATCACCATAATCACCACCATCATGATCATGGCTCAGACTATGACGATTTGCCGGCGTTCATGAACAGATTGGTAATAGGTACTTATGAAAATGAGAAAGATTTCAAACAGTTAGACGAAGAAGATGATGATGAGAATTCGAGTATACTGGAGCTGAGTGGTAGTAGTAGTGTCACCAATAGTCCAAATCTAACAGTACCCAAGCAACAAGACTCAATATCTGATCTTGAGGATCGACCAAAACAGAATGTTTCTCTACGTCGACAAGGGTCGTTACAGAATTCCTCGGTGGATCTGGCTGCTGCCACTAGCACAGTCAAACCAGAACCGAAGAAGGCTTCTTCTTTGCGAAAGGAGTTGGAGGAAGAGCTGCCTCAAGTGATATGTGAGTCACGGGCTAGAATACCTACTACTAATGGAGGTGAAATATTTTTGCATCTGTATCGGAATAATGTTGATAGTAAAGAGCATTTGGCTATTGTATTTGGAGCCGATATTCATTCTAAATCGTTGTTTGCAGAACGTGAGGGTGAAAGTGAAATGGATCGAATGATCAGAGGTGCATATGAGGGCAGATTATATCCAGGCAGAACTAGTAGCCGGTTGGACCCAAAGGAAAGTGCCTCGAAAAGAAGTAATGAAGAAGATATACTGGTTAGGATTCATTCAGAATGTTATACAGGTGAAACAGCGTGGTCAGCACGATGCGATTGTGGTGAACAATTAGATGAAAGTGCTCGCTTAATGTCAATGGAAGGTAGAGGTGTTATAGTTTATTTACGTCAAGAAGGTCGAGGTATAGGATTGGCTGAAAAATTAAAAGCATATAACTTGCAAGATTTAGGTGCTGATACGGTTACTGCTAATTTAATGTTGAATCATCCTGTTGATGCTAGGTCATTTGGGATCGCCACAGCTATTTTGGTAGATTTACAGCTGGATAAAATACGGTTATTAACTAATAATCCTGATAAGATTGTGGCTGTTGAAGGCAGACATCGACAGGTTCAAGTTACTAAACGGGAACCTATGATACCCTTATCATGGCAAAACCAAGGAGGCTTCAAGTCAAGAGAGGTTGAAGCATATTTAAAAACAAAAATCGAACGTATGGGTCATTTATTACCTTCACCTTCTTCTGCATCCCCATGATAGCTATAATTTATTGTCATGTTATGTTATTTCATATTATTCATATTAGTAATGATTACGGCTTGTCACGAACAAACAAATGCGCATATTGAAATTTTTACGAAAAACGGAAGCTGTGAAGTTATTACATTTATAACGCTATGACTTTACGAAACCATGTATTTCCCATCTATTGACATAAAAAATGATATACAAGCAATTTCTGAATCTCGCATAAGTATATCATCCATCATAATTATAATAATTGTCATTCTACATTACTATTATCTAATCATAAGCCATTACTTCACGTAACCATGCATCCCAATCACTAACATTGAACGATATAGGTAACTGCTGCGTTTTACCCAATAAATCGTCGGCAGTAACACTTTTCGCAGAAGCGGTTGTAGCTGCTGCTGCTGCTGCTGTTGCGGTACTAGGACTAGCTACCACGTCCGGTGTTTCTCTAATATTCGACGTTATGGGAGTAACGCCAGAATCACTTATAATTCCATTAGCACGTCTTGTTGCGAGTTCGTTAAGTTCAATTGGATGATCCATTCGCAAGGCCCCATGAGAATCTACTGGTGCAGCTGTATCAGAAGATTCTATCGCTTTGACGATTTTCAAACATTGTTCTGCCATTGTAGTTGAAGTAGGAAGCTTGCCAATAGAATATCGAAGTATTTTTTTACAATCTTCCAATGTTTCACAAGCACAGTCTATACATGCAGCAAATAGTTTATCCCTAAGTTTTATTGTATAAAATAAAACATTGTCAACAGTAAATCCAACTAAATCATTTAAAAGAGCGATATTCAAATCTCTTTGAATAATTTTTAATGAAGTTTTGGCAAAATTGGAATTCATTACTGAGAACTGTTCAGCACAATATGATGAGTATGCACTATTATTGCCATTGCCGTCTTTATCAATGATAAATAACCTATGAATGCGGGAGCTTAAGAAATATTTGTAACAACATAGAAACATTTTTTGAGTCATTATCAAATCTTCTAGCCATTCCTTCCTTTCTGGTGTTATGCTTGCAATTGTTTCCGGTGATAGAGTAAATCGTTTACTATTTCCTAGATTCATCATCCAACTACTTAATTCTTCATTAACCCTCATTAGTCGCTCGCGGTTAGGTGATTTGGAATGAACTTCATCAATAATAGCAGTATAAATAGGCACCAACTGATTCAAATGATCTCTTAAGGTTGTTTCATAATTATAATATTCAGAAATTTCAACTTCCGTGTCAGAAAAGTCTCCCTTGGCACTATATGGTCTTCCCAAATATAAAGATAATTCACGTTCCATCTGTAATAATGTAAACCACATTCGGGCTGACTGATTACCGGTTTGTCCATATACTGGGCAATCAGGCCTTGTACGATGATATCCCATAGCAGTAGCCATACTAATAGCTGCACCAAGCATTAACCAAACATCTTCATTTCTGCCAAGGGCTTGTAGATATACCATCCGGGTCATTATCAATAGTAAGCTAACGTCGGAGGCATATATGTCTCCACAGCTGGGTATAAGTGCAAATCCTTTATCATGATACTGTGCTGCGCGTTCAGTATGCCCTAAGGTTATACAAATCAAAGCCAACACTTCCCAAATAACAGCATTTACTTCTGGAACATTATCACTGTGTATCCATTCAAGAAACAAGTCCCAGTTAAAGAATCCGACAAACCAGTGTGCATAATCGTAATATTTTTGAATCAAGTCATCAAAATCCGGAACAAGTTCTCTAGGAAACGGGCTTCTGTTCGCCTCAGTGATGGGGTATAATCCTTGACAAAGCAACAACGAAGGTCCCGAGGATGGGCCATAGTACCGAGGTGCAATTCGTTGGTCGCTCATGCCTATACGGATAAGATAATCAGCTTCTATTTCACCGCTAGGTTTCGCACTACAAGACTTCCAGTTGCTATCGGGGGTATTGCTACTAGCAGAGGAAACAGATGCATCTGATCCAGAAGCAGTTAAAGTAGTTCCACTGGGACTATCATATAACCGAGGGATACTCTCGGAATTCGAGCTTGGTGTCACTTCACATGATCCATTAGACCGTGTTTCACTAGGAGACGTACGAGATCCAGGACCTTGGTCGGTGACTAAATCCAACCATTTCTTTCTGTTATTCTGCATAGTTGCTTCCTCAGACACTGGTTGGTGCTCTAATGCAGTCGTAGCTGACCCTAATGTTGGAACCACCGGTGGCATAGAAAATCTTGTCGTGGAAGTTCCATGGATGAAGTTGATGGAACTGTTCGCGACTGTCCCGACGTTTGGAAGTGCTGCTGAAGAGCTAAATGTAATTGTTCGAGCATCGCCCAACTTGTATAAGCGGTCGGCGCCTTCCTTACTAGCAGGCGTGCGCGCTGTCACCGGAATAGCTTCGTAAAGATCCTTTTCATAAACGCAGTCAAGTCCTCTCATTGCACAGTTGCCGCAGGGTCGCTCCCGTGTACACTTACGCTTCGCCGTGGTACAAGCGATACAAGCAACGTGGACTCGCTTGCGACGACGCTTGACGCCGTTATTCTGGTCTTCCTTTCGCTTGAGCTCGGACATGAGTAGTATATTCTGATTCTTGGCTTTGCAAAAGGTGATTCAAAATGAAAAATGTTATAACAAATCCTTGAATTACAGATATAATTTCGATGCGGATTTAAGTCGATAACCGATTTGTAATCACCGCGGACGTCGTTGAGTATTTAGAATAATCATAAGCCGATCGGCGTTTCAGTATATTTCGAAAAATGATTAGTTATTAGTGATCATCCATGATTCATTCATGCACAATAAAAGCTATGATAAGCATGCATTAACCTAATGCACGTGATACATTTAAAACATCACGTGATCTCAGAGAGAACTACAATTTTTGGCAATTATTCTTCACTAATAATTATAACTTCTTTACCATAGGAACTACTTGATACCGTTTAGCAGTACATTTCTTGGAATTATTTCTAAATAGAGTTTATAATTACGAATATTAATAAAAACTAAACAGCATTTGAAGCTTCTTTTCTTTCATTTTCAATGGCCTCTGCGTCTCCATCAAGTCCATCTTCCACATTTTGAAGCATCACTTCTTCTCTTGTTACCCTATCATCAGCTATTGCTCTTGCTTCGACCTCGGCTTTTGATTTTTTCAAATCACAAGCTCCTGGATTAGTCTCATTCCTCATCATCGCAAAAGTTTCATACAGTTGAAGGATAGTAGTTAGTAGAGCAGTAATCCCCATTAGAAGCATTGTGTTCATTTGAGCAAATGCCAAACAGAGAATGACAATTCCAAAGGGAATCCGTGGCAGTACGCGTAGTGCTGGCTCAACTTTTTTGTGCCCTGAAGGATCTCGGTTCAAATCCAATAGAGCAATTCCGGTTATACAAAACAAAGATATACATAATCCTCCTGTAAAAAAGAATTGTAAGCTATAGAAAGTTTCCCTTTCTTCTTCACGTCTTTCTAACCCACCTTCGTGTTCAACATGTTTCTTTGTTGTCTCTAAGGCACTTGACGACATATCTGTAGCTGCATCTGCTGCCAGCAATAAAGACATAATCAATGGTATATGGAGATATAACCACAATGAAGCAGTGGTAGCCGACCTTCTAAGAGCATGTACAGCCGTGTCACTACCATTACCATTAAAGTAAAACCATAAGAAATTATAGGCAATGACTATAGTCATAATTGCTCGAGCTAGTTTCATGGTAAATCCTTCACCGGTAGGAGAATCGGCAACAATACCATATAAAAATTCACCCAATGCTATAATGTAAAAAGCACCGGTTCGTTCTACTTCATGCTCAATATTCAAAGCAGTAGAATGTTTCAGCTTGGCCATTTTTTTGAACCATGGATGAAATAAGAACCATGAATAAAAAAGTTCAAAAATAATATTAACACTTGCAACAGCAATTTTGGCCCTGGTAGATACCCAGATAACCGCAAGCCATACTGCACTTGAGACAATTGTACAAGCAAAGTATGTTCTCATCTGAATCTTATGTTCAGGGGCAAAAAACGTATATATAAATATTAGTCCATTGGTACAGAGTCTTGCAATTATGTAGGGCCCGACTACCATAGCTGTAGCACCATGAGAATCCAGAACATAAGGGGTATTATTCGCATAAACAACGAGCAATGACATTATAAACATTACAAATGTCTTTTGTAAAAAGTCGTTGTTATAATAATAATTCATAAATTCTCTTAATCCACTCCAGACATTGTAAGCCGGTACAAATAATAAAATATATTCCAACAAAGCCAACCCTGTAGCCTTTTCTGTACAATTTTTAGCCAGATTGGCGACTATACCTACATATAGCAAATCCAAAAAAAGTTCAAACCTCGAAGACGTTCTCTCGCCTCTTGTTCTAAATAAATGACCATTATAAAAATAATTTAGTGCAGCTGGTCGAGTCAGTAATGGGTTTTCTTTAGGTCCATCAATAAAATGGAATTTCACCGGCCCATATTTCTCAACAAATTCACTAACTTCATTCGACATTGTTCAACAAAAGCACTATGACTAGAGACTCACTCAGCTAAGGAAAAAAATTTAAAAGATTCCGCCAATTACTGATACTTGAATGATTTCGTATTACGATAGTCTGAATTTAAGGTTCAATGTGGGTCTCACAACGACGTACAAGATCCCTAAAACTTTTCAGGACCTCTATAAACATGTACCAACAAGAGCGGATGTTTCGCAAAAACCGGACATATAAAAGCTGCACTCAGGTGTCAGCTGAATTTTGCACAATTCCAAAGTATCACTTGTTGATTAAGTCCTTTATTTTTGTTATTTTGTTTAGACTTTAAAGCTTTAGCTATACGGTAGATTAACGTTAACGTTTTTGGTGCATAGCGATCGGAGAAGATGAGCTTCCGCCGCACATCTTTGCCGACGCATAATATAACAATATTGTTATATTAGGCCTTATAAGCTTAAGCTAGCTGTAATCAGTGCACTCGAGAGAGCCCCTGAACTATTAGTCGTTAAAGTTGCAATTGCAACGCCAAGTACGTTCTCCAGCTAGTTGACCAGCTAGTGCGCAGGCATGCGGCATAGTCAGTGCAAAATATTCGGATTCTGGAGACCAGTTCCATGCGGGCATGGACGACGAATAATATATATCCGTGTGTAATTTATTGACAGTCCTCACAGACTTGTTTGTCAGAGTCGACTCTTTGCACAAGGCCTTCATTTGGTTTTAGTCTGTCAACATGGCCAAGGTTCTTTTCCGGCGCAATTATGTCTCTGACCAGTCTTTTCAATTCCTTCGAGTCTACAATTAGATTATCGGTTGAGCAAGACTCCCCACACGTCCTACTTACCTGGGAACCCACCTTTGGTCTTACGATCCCAAATCAAATGGACCTCATTGAGATGGGATACTTTAACGGTGAAGACGCCGCTAGTGCCCGGGACCAAAGCGACCTCTCCCAGTTCTGTGCCAAACGTCGAAAGCAGTTCCTGTAGATACCAAACAGCTCTAAAGTTCCATCGACATTGAGTACAAAATGTAATTTCGACCCTCGGTTTGGCTGTGTCTAAGCTTGCCATTTGCGGTGGTAACTTAAGCGGATATGCTGTTCATGAAACTCTGCTAATTCCAATTGGCGCATAAATATTTATCGCGATCTAATTTAAGATCGATCTTGAAATTTCAAGCGATAAACCGCGACTAATCGATTAGGTTTTGGCCAAGTAATCTCCTATTTTATAGACACCCCCTGGTGAAACATCTTTGATAGAAATTTACTCGCAATGCCCTCGTTCACTGATAGCTTTTGGTCAACAGGGTACGCTCCTGGTAAGTACATAATTGGTGCATAATTTTTCTGTTGAGGAGTACTAATTGAAGGCCTTAATGTGCTGTTTGATAAATTACTGCAAGGATCACAGGAGAATGAGGAATTGCTGACTTTGGCCGCAGCAAGAGCGGAGGCTGAAGAGGCCTATGGTAGACGCCTGCAGGAAATACCTAACAGCTGTGCGCCTAAGAAATCGGGTTTTGCAAGAGATGATGGTGCTTCCATGAAACGTGCGTACGAAGGAGTAATCAAGGAGATGGGTGAAGAGGGTAAACATCATGTACAAGTGGCTGAGAATATAAGACGAATGGTTATAGTGCCTTTTGGTAAATGGGCCGATGAGCACCATCAGAGGATTGAGTATAGTCAGGGTGTACTAAAAGGTGCTTTAAAGGCATACGAGAAAGAGTTAAGTGAGGTTCAGAATAATCAAAAGAAATATTTCAACAAGTGTAGAGTGTATGAAGATTATAAAGAAAACTATCAGCCAGAAGATGAGGGAACTGAGCGTGAAGAATCCAATGGCAACTCTAATGTTAATGGTAATACCGAAGTTGAGCAATTACAAGTTGAATCATCTCCTGTTGCTATTGGCGATGAAGTATTTAGTCCAGAAAATTGTAAGGAATTATTTCAAAGAATGTTAGATGAAATTCCTCAGAATGATGTTAAAGTACCTATTCTTGGTACTTATGATCATACATCTACTGGTGCTGATATTTCCAATTGGGTTATGAAAAATATTCCCGATGTATCAGTAGCTGGTGCTGAACGATTTGGTCAAAGTTTAGTTCTTGATGGATATTTAAGATTAATTGGTCAAGTTGGTAATACATTTGCTAATAGTTCCGTAATGCATTATCAATGGAGAAAAAAGGCTTATACAATGGCTGAGAGACCTTTAGTACAATCAAGAGGGGTTAGTGAGTATTTTGGAGAAACTTTGAGTAGTTATATTAATTCAGGACATTCAGATGAATCTCCTGGAGATAGATTAAGAAGAGAAGTTATGGATCTTGATGCAAAATATAAAATTTCTGTCATGAATTTGGATGATATAAGATGTAAACTGGAAGAATTATTCATTGACCATTTCTCATTTCTGGAACGATGTGAATTTGATAGATTGAAAGCTATGAAAGCTGTTTTACTTGATTTCACGGCGGCTGTTTCTAATGTAGTCCCCAGTATACAAAGTTCGGTGGATAATTTATTATTATATCAGGAAACGGTCCGTCCTGAAAATGATTTACGATACATTTTGGAAAGTTATCGAACAGGGTTATTTGCACCCAAAGTCACTATTTATGATAATTATTACAATGCAGTACAGGACCAAGTATTTGGATTAGATTTGGAGTTGCGGTGTAGATCTGATAAAAAAAGGGTTCCGTATATTGTTTCAACTATTCTTAGTCATATGGATGCTCAGTATCCTGTATTAGCCAATGACGAAGTTAGATTAGGTAGTTGGATTGAAACAGTACCACTAAGAACCACTCATAAACTAAGAAGATTACTTAACACTGGGAAACCATTTGATAGGAAACTGTTAGAAGGATTTGAATTACCAATAGTTGCCAGTGTGTTGAAATTATATTTGGTAGAATTACCAGATTCCGTGGTGCCTAACCAGTATTATGACGTTATAAAGACTATTTATTCTCAACATGGGAATGATGATAATCCCAGATCAAGGATATCATCAATACAAAATGCATTTGCACAATTTAGAGTATCAAATATTGCGACATTAGATGCCATAACGACGCATTTAACAAGATTAATGACTATAACTGATGCACCACAAGAATATCGTGCTAGTCTTGCTCAGGAATTGTCTAATTGTATACTAAGGCCAAGGGTTCAATCTAGTTTGACTATCGGTGATAGACACCCTTATAGGTTGGCATTAGATTTGCTGACATATCATGATCAAATTTTCAAAGAGTTGAAGAGGAATAATTCGGCTGCTAGTAAGGCTAGTCCAAGTCCCAGTAATGATACCCCACCACGAAGAGCAAGTTTGAGAAACAGAATGGAAGCATTATCATTAAGGATAAGACAGTCAAGCAAGCCGGATGAAAAGCTTAAGGGCGTTCAACATGGAACAACCGATACTAAACAAGAAGATTCAGAGGCTAAGGGTGAAGATCCTAAGGACTCTGAATTCTCAAAAAAGGAAAACATTGAAATTAAAAAAGAAGAGCCTGAGATTGTGGAGCCTGACCCTGTTGATGGCGATAAAAAATCACCCACTAGTCCTAGTGATGCTGAATCGGTTCATTCAGCAAAATCTACCTTCTCTCCTCAAGAACCGGAAGGAACGATTAACAACCCTGTTGTAATTGATTAAATATAAAATAAAACATAGACAGTTAGCTACTCCCAGTGGGTTTAATAATTACGTCTAAAAGCTTCAATATGTTTGATTGTTATAATTTATATTCATAAAATACAATTAGTTAACTGACTAAATTATTCATAATACATAGCTACTTAGGAACCCGCCTAAAAAACTTTGGAGGAGGTGGTCGAACAAAACTATCTCGTTTATCTTCTTCAACATCCGTGTCTTCATCCTCGATATCATTACTCTCGTCATTTAACTCTGTTGCATTAGTAGAGTGCCCGTTGGCCTCTTCAGTGATAAATAATTTCTTTGGTCGTATAGAATTGATTTCTTCTTGTGACATATTTTTGGGGAACGGTCGGAATATCCGTTTCCCCCTAAACGTATACCACATTCCAGGCGTATTTGCAGGTAGTGGTCTATGTGGATGCAATGGCTTTGAGCTATCCTCGTTGTCAGATAAAAAGGGGTCATCGCTTTCTCTGTACACTTTTAGCCGTCTATTCTTAGGTGACGTAAGGGCATCTTGGTAATTGCGACCTGAGCCTGGGACACCTCTAGTATTACTAGGAAATGGTGTCCTTCCTGAAGATGATAGAGGTACAGCGGAAATGCTACTCTCGCCTATAGTTTCGACTTTTTGCTTTCGTTTAACTGGGGTTTGTATAGGTGTTAGCAGGGTATATATCTCAGAGTCTTGTTTTTCCTTCTGGCTGTGCTTCCGTATAGGCGTACGGGCATTCCGCTTCACTCTCTGCCTTTCTGGGTCAAACATGGGACCCAGTCGGGGGGTTGCAGGAGTCAATGGCTCGAAATCATCTCCGGCGTCTGTTTGCGAAGGAGGGGTCGTAGCCATGGTTACCCGATGAAACAAGCCACCAGATTTTCTATCCGGTCAGTATCTTCCTCCCTGGATAGTAGTAACCGTTAGTCGGTGACTGTTAGCGAGTGTAATGCTAGTTAAAAAGAAGCTTTGAAGCTGGTCAAATGGGGTGAAATGGAAGCTTTAATGTGACTTCAAAACTCGTTCCACAAATTTCGCAGAAAAATGGTCAAACTTTAAAAAAATGAAAAATTGAGATTTTTAAAGTGGGAGGCAGGTTAAACTCGTATGTAGATTCAATCGACTTTTTGCGCTATCTATACGCGAAACGCGAAGTCTAGGGATAGCCATCGAATGATCGACAATCGAATGGGCGAATGACTCGGCCATTCG